>SCHK01014229.1:0-19142 GCA_004124795.1 Poropuntius huangchuchieni
AAAAAAAAATTCAATTTGCAGAAATTCAATTGGGCCAATGGGATAAAAATTTGATTTTACCAGTCAATTGAAATTTTGAGTTTTGGGGTGTCTTTTTTTTTTTTTTTTTTTTTACAGTGTACGATTTTAATAACAATAAATTACACGTAATTACATGCAAGTAACCCTAAGCCAATCCCTAACCCTAACCATAAAGTATATGTAGTTAAAAAAATATTACTCAGTACGTAAATGTATAATTACGCTGTAACAATGACACCTTAAAAGTGTAACCCTATTTAGTTTAAGTTATAAGAGATTATTTCACTCATTATAACCTTTTTTTTTTACCTCAATCAATTTCAACATTGATAATAATAAGATTTTTTTTTTCTTGAGCAGCAAATCAGCATATTATAATGATTTCCGAAGGATCATGTGACACTGAAGACTGGAGTAATGATGCTAAAAATTCAGCTTTGCCATCAGAGGAATAAATTATATAAAAAATTTAAAAAAACAGTTGTTTTGAATTGTAATAATATTTCTGTTTTTACTGTATTTTTAATCAAATAAAAGCTGCATGAATGAGCTAAAGAGACTGCTTTTAAGAATATTAAAACACTGTACAGAGCCCAAACTTTTGAATGGTAGTGTATATTCTGGATTTTTTTTTAGCTTGAACAAGATGAAGTTCCAACAGCAGGATGATTTCCTGCTTAATGACACTAACAACTGGGTCATGAGTCAGAAAATGGAGGCATAATTCAGTGTTTTTACACTTACCAAACTGTTCTAACAATTGTCAGTTTTTTTGTGGCAGTTTGAATTTGCCTATGAGGAAATGCACCACTATCAATCTTGTTTTATATTCAAATGGCTTTCAGATATCACTCTTTTGCTGTGTTCACCCTGTTGTGGTCATTTCAAAACCCTTATGAGTTTCTTTATTCAGTGAAAAGCATAAAGCTATATTTTGCAATTAGGCTTTAACAATTAAACGTTTCAGTTCATTATCCTCTGAAAATCTTTCTCTTCAATGGTAGCTCTCAAATCTTGTTCATACTCATCGAAGCATTTGAAAGTGGCTGCATGACAGTTTTGATGTCAACTTGTATGTCTTGATTATGACAAGTTTTAATAAATTTGCAAACTGCAGTGAAGATTCTTAGTGAAAAACTTTACTTCACCCAAAACTATCATATTGCTTTAGAAGACTTGGAATACATTGGAAATGTGCCACATAGACATTTCATGGTTATTTTTGGGGTTGGCCTGTTCACACCAAGGGATATAATAATGATATCTGTACCCAAAATGGTTTCAATGTTTTCCCAGCTGATGTCTAATAAAACATCGACAGCCAATCAGATTAAATCCAACTTTAAAGAGCTTGAGCGTTTAAAGCAGATAACAAAAGTGCAGCACACACTTATAATAACAGAGCGGTGGATGAGTGCTAATATAGTCATTGTTTTAGTTATATTTATAGTTATTGTTCTTGGTGTGAACAGGGAATTATGCAATATGGTTGAGGGGTGGGGTTACAGGGTTAAAAAATACCAATATTATATATTTGTATTATACCGTTTGCTGTTATATAATCCTCAACAGAGTTGAAAATTTCAGCAGATCTGTGTTGATGTTGGGCAGGATCAAATTTTCTACAGTGCTGGTTCCCTTATGAGACTGCCCAGCTCAATAACACAAATCTGTCCCTCTCTCCCCTCCTCAATGTAACAGCGCAAGCTTTCAGCACGCTTCCCACCCTCTCTCCTCCTCCAAGACATGCTAAAATCTCACTCCATTAGTCACATCCATTACTCCCGTTTCCTTCCCTGTCTTCTGTACTCGGCTCATTTTTCTTTTAGGAGCGGAGGGAGACTAGCATGTGGTTTCCTCATTCTGTCTCCTACATCTCAGCTCAGTACGGTTATGAATTTAGGGTTATAATCACCATTGAGCTCTTGTGTAATAGATGCTTGCACCTGTGCTGTCTTGGTGGCTGCCCTGTCTGTTCTCAGTGAGCTGTATGTGTGTTGCATGATGCAAATCGATGCAATAGCTTGATGTGATTAACCTTCTTATGCTACTTCAGCTCTGGCCTACTGACTCAAAGAATAACTCACTTACTTCTGACCCAGAATTAAATTAGTTCATGTACTACACTTGAACATAAGTGGCCAGTTGCATAAACATGATTACTTTATTAAGAAGTAGTTTGACCAACTATCAATAAACCAAGTGGTAATCAGTCTTACTTTTGGATTCAGATTAGATCAATTTACATTTTTATGTAACTGACTTCAAAAAGTTATGACCAAAATTAAAAATTAGTTGATTAACTTTTAACACTAGTCTAAGCAGTTTATGCAGCCAACCGCAGGTGTAATATTACTGCATAACTGAAGTACTTTGTATATTGAAGTATATTGAATATGATATTATAATATTATTACAATATTTTTTTTAAAGTAGCATTTCTTCTAATTTGCATTAGAGAAAATAATAAGAAAAATAATGTAAAAAATATTTTTCCTATTTTCTTGTAAAAGCATTTTTTTAAATAAGATACATTTACTTGAAGAATTAATTTATATTGAATGTTTAATTATGTATGCTTAAAACAAGAAACAATTATGTATTTTTAATTATGTATATTATGTCTGCCAACATCTCTCTAATGCAATTTTTCTTCTTTTGTTTCTCAAGCAAATATATGTACAAATTGTTCTGTTCGTTTTTTGTTTTGTTTGTTTTTTGTTTGTTTTGTTTTTTTGTTTTGTTTTGTTTTGTTTTGTTTTGTCTTGTCTTGTCTTTTTTTGTTTTGTTTTGTTTTGTTTTCCAATTCATATTTGAAAGTTTCTTTCTCTATATATTTGGCATCACGTTTACCATAGTTAGGCACATTTTCAGGGCAAAATCCAGTCATTTTAATTAAAATCCATGCAATCAGGAATTCTGCGTGATGGTGAACGTTTTCACTATGCAGATTTTGCGATGGGTTAAAGTTGATTATGCAAACAGAAAACTGCTTGGTTTAAAGCGTACATTGACATAGACGTTTTTGCCCACAATCTTTTGCTAATGTGACTGCACCTTAAAGGTGTAAAACATGTAAGTCAGTGATTTCTGGTTTAATAGGACAATTCTTCATCACACGGGAAGGCTGATGAACATCCTTTGGCCTTGACACAAGCTTCCCCAATCATCAATTTTCTGATATGATCTTGCAGGGCAGTCACATCACCAACAATACAGTTTAGAAATACAGTGACCGGACCTCTAAAGTCTGATAGAAATGACTATTGTAAAACCTGTTTAAGAGGAGGATTTAAAGGTCTGAATAGCCTTGGTGGCATAGAGGAATCTGAGAAACACTCCTGACCAGAAAATGAGAGATTTATTGATAGGCTTACATGCTTTCACTCAAGGCTGTTTTGAGGTCTTTCTTGACAGGGATCTGTGCATTGCAGACATAGTAAATAACATGATGATCAATATTTCCTTTTTACAATCTCAAGTCTGATAAGGGGTTACAAGTCATTCTGAGCTTAATACAGAAAACATATTACTGTGAAGACAGCAGGTCAGTTATACTTTAAAACTTTTTAATTTCATAGTTTTATGAGATCATGGGATCATAATTTTTCCCAAAATGTAAAGACAATTATATTTCTTATTTATCATGTATACAGATTTATTACTGTAAAGATGATTATAATCCTTACCCGTTCTTTACAAACAAGAAATCATTTCTTTTTATTTTTAGCTTTTGACTAAACTTTTACAAGGACTCCCCAACATTCCAACTGGACTCTCTTGAACAACCTTGCACTAAAGGACTGTGGGAATGAATTTTCATTCTTACCTCCTCTGAAGAGCAGAAAATATGTAAAACAGTGTGAAATCCATTAGGAATTTTTGGAGGATTCGACATAGACTTTCGACTATGTGGTGGCCTTATTCTCCCTCACTGTGACTGCTGCACCACAGAAAAATGTATCTAATTAAAATATGTTGATTAACTAGGACTGAGCATTTGTATGGTTTGTTAGAGGTTCATTATAAGCTGAGGCTTCTCTGCAGCTCCCTCAGGTTATCATCTATTGTCAATGTCCTTACTGGCAATGGGCTATTTAAGGGGAAGCTGCTTAGCTTTTAATGCTTCTTCACATATTAGGATTTGGTCTTACATTTTACAACCAGCTGGTTTAAAGCTGAAGTGTGTAATTTGTTCAATTTATAAATATATTTTACTATAATATTCAGTGGCAACTATAAGCAAGCCACTGGGTTGATTTTCACTGAAAACAAACATCTCTCTGGAATCTTTTGATTTTTGATATCTCTACCTAATATATATATATTGTCTAAGTGAGATGGACTTTCAGTTTTCAAGTGCACCTGTGTCTGTCCATTTTTAAGCTGCTCTTTTAAAAGGATGATGAATAATAAACAACAGCCAATCATCTGAGAAGTGAGAGAGAGAGAGAGAGAGAAAGAGAGTCTAAGAGCGAGTTTAGCGAGGCGTTTAGTGGCTGTTTTCATCTTAGTTTGGCACAGGCAGTTGGCCACAGTCGAGTGCTTTCCTGACAGACATCGGAGCTGTTAATTCTCTACATGAAACATGAAGGCCTGCCCTGACACTTCATCACCTCAGAGATGAGACAAGGACCTCTATTCCTGCGGTTTTGACAATGTACTATAGAGCCTGCCTAGGGAGGTGATGGGCCTTTTGTGGTACATTTAATGAAATCAAAGAGAGCGACAGAATCAGCATGCAAAATGATAGATTCTGGACTATAAGAGGAAGCGATATTTTTGGTGTCTTCTTCAAGAACTGATAAAGTTCTTTAGGAATAAATCAATTTCAGCTACATTACATGTTTAAAAGTAGACTATTTAGGGCTACTTTTAACCTAGTTATCCAGTGTGTGTGAGGCTAACGGCTGACAGCCAGATCATTGGTTGTCCCCGCGAATAAAATGCTCAGATCAGAGCTAAATGCCATTGCTTTGGTAGTTCTCCAATTTGCTGAAATTTGGACAGATTTACAGTTTGGGCACTGGGCAGAGCAACAATGAGAAATTTGCATTAATTCAAGCTGGAAAATTATCAGCTTAATGCGTTTCCCACCCAAGAACTGAAGGGACTGGAATTCATTCTGGCTCCTGGTTTTGCTGCCCATCCTATCGGGAGACAATTACCAGTGCGCTTCAAAAGCCGGCTTTGGGCAAGATTAGCTCCACTTCTGGGAAGGTGATGAAAGCAAATGTCTTGCTGCTGGGTTTGCTCTGCCCTGGGTCTGTGTGGCAGAAGTGAGAGAGAGGGTGGAATGCCTTTGGCCCTCATCATCTTTCAGGTCCAACCCGTCGGCTTTCATGGCAGGCTGTGAAAAAAAAAGAAGCTGTTCTTCAGATCTGGCCACGCAGCACAGATGTCCTCCTCCATGTCACAGCGGCTGGCGGATTTCACTAACGAGGCTAACGAGGGGACGCCTCCAGGCGAGACAGGCTCCCTCGTGTTTGCATGGCAAATTTAGCAGAGATTTAATCCGTCCTGGGGTGCTGTGGCTCTACGCTGAGTGTGACTTAGAAAGATCTTTTATAACGGGCTTAACATCCACTATACCGAGAATTTCTGCTGTAAAATAAGAACTATATCCATTATCCATCATATATTTTAGCCTGAAATTTCTGGTCTCCCTGTGCCACACATCCACGTGTCATAGACTTAAAGCTGAAGAGTATAATTAAAAACTACTATCTTAATTTAATACGCAGAGATGGCTAACAGTAAGCCATTTTTGCTGTGGCGCTATCAAAACATTGCTTTGTTTGTTTCAGCATCCAGTAGAGTAGCATCGGCTCAGTCAGTGGTGAGTTTGTAGCAAGATTGTTTGAAAGCGACCATTATTTTTGCAATTTGGTTCGGTGAAGCCAGTGGTGCAGAAATTCCACACTTCAGCTTCAAGTCCTAAGTAGATTTCAACAGTTTGCTTCTCTATTCACTGAATGGAAACGAAAATGTGACCTGTGAGATATAAAAACAACAGTGTCCTTCATGCCCCTTTTGAATGATTCAACTTTCCAAACTTTCTTACCGGCTAAAGCACATGTTAGCATTCTTAAAGGTGCACTAGGTCCTTTTTTCTTCATGTTGCTGTTCCTTGGTCTTGTGATGTGCATTACAGAAGCAAAGGTTTTCAATTACCAATGTCAATGTAGAAATTTACAGTCACCCAACCTGTGATTAATTTATTACATAAAGTGAAAGTGAAGGGAAACTGGAAATTTCGGAAAGTGTCTAATAACAGGAATAATAAGAAAACATGACAATCACGTGACCTCAGTCATGACCTCCATAAGGCCTGTTCCATATACAAAAACACCTTTTATTAGGTTGCTCATACAACTCATGTTGGTGTATATGATTAAATTTTTTATTTTTTTTTTTAAATACGGTTATTGCGCTTATTTGTAAAACCTTTTAATGAGCAAAAATGAAGAGAGCACAAGTTGCGATGTAATGGAAGTAGCGACAGATCTATATTTCAAGAGTTGTGAGTGACATACATCTGAGTGGAATGGATTATTGAAAAATTGAAAAATGTATGACAGAGACTAAGTCTTGGTTGTTCATCGGATGAAGGCAGATCTGAATGTGAGACTGTAAGAGAGCAGTGGGATTTCCAGCATTTGTCACTGGAGAAAAGTCTTTCGTTTCACCAGAACAAGTTATAATATTTTAAATTGAAAAAAGTGGATTCTCAATAACATTAAAAGCATGCATTTTGAAAATAGAAGTGTTCGTGTCATTTCGACTTTAATAACTGGAAAAGGCATCTGTCTTTATTTTCTGGAAGAGCTCAGAGTGTACAGCACACACTGTTCTCCAACTGTTTAAATAATAATGCCTTTCAATATGTTCAGGAGTCCATTTTCCAGAAGATTCAAAAATGTAAAATTTTTTTTTTTAATGGCTTCATTAGATGTCACTACTGATTTTTCTGCTCTTAGAGGAAGCTAAGAGAGGTTTTATGGACAGTTTTGAGGTTAGCAGGTCACATATCTACATGCTATAATGATGACAACTCACAGTAAAAGCATGTGCTACTTTGTGAAACAAACCAGACTCTCTATTAAAGAGATATTTCATAGTTACGAGGAAAGATGCTTCAGAGAGAACTTTGGTGAAGCTGGAAGTACTTGATTGATTTATAAATAATTCACTGGCTGTGAACCTCTGCGAGGTTGTCGCTTTTACTTATTTATTAATTTTTTTCATATCACTTCACCTTTTTTAAAGGACAACTAATTATTGAACTCATAAGGAGACATTAAAGATCACATGAGCGGTTGTTATACCTCCAAACACACCTTCATGCCCTTCACATTACCCAAATGTGAATGTTCTGTGTCTCCTTAATTACTCCAAATATAATCACGCTGTAAACACCATATCACAATGAGCTTTTAATCACAATGTAACAGGTTATTAGACACTAATGAGGAAGCTTAATTGTTCATGTTTGGGGGGCATCTGCTTGGTCAAACCTGCATTATCCTTTCTGTTTAAAAATAGTTTTGGGGTCTCACTAGATCTATCTCCATTTTGAAAGCAACATGTTTGATTTGCCTGTCCTTCAGTGAAAGTCAAGTCAAGGCAGCAGATGTTGCCTTTGCAATAATTCATGATTATCTTCAATCACTTTCTTTAACGAGCTTTTTGTCCCCATGGTGACGGAGAGAATAGGTCTCACTGCAATACAACGGGGGAGACAGCTGTCTATAAAAACAAAGCATCATGAAAGATTCACGTGTGTTATTATAACACAGGAGGAAAGTCAACAGTACGTGTTTTGTGAGGGATCAGTGAGGCAGGAAGGATCTTGGTGCAGAGTTGCATGGCTGCACTGCAGCACTCCTAAAAAAACACTTTCAGAACTCTAGCCATTTAAAAGAGATCGAACAGAACTAACTTTGATAGTGTGTTAGCTTTAATAAAATGTAGAGACATTTATACTTAAAATCAATGGAGTCTAACTGTAGAAATGGCACTATATTACAAAAAATGGACAAAATGTAATATGAGCATTTTTATTCAAATCATAAAGTTCAGTTTGTTATGTGCTATAACCAATTTTGCTTCATCAGAATATTTTCTTCTTGTCTTTAGAGGGACCATACTTTGAAGTCATAGTTGGAGGTAAGTGTAGCAGTTCACAAACTTTCACATATATGCCTTAATCTCACTACAATGTAAAACTGTGCATCTTTTATTGACCTTAAGTCAATATTTCTACCTAATTTGACCTGTTGAATATTACTTTTGTCAGGGACAATTGGTGTCCATGGTTTCTGCAGTCTAGTTAAGCTAGTCAAGCTTTTTTTCCAGCCAATCATCTAAGCTATAAATATCATGTGACAAATTACTCTGGAGGCACAGAAAAATTATGTGATAGATGACAAAACAGGAACACGGACAGTCCAAAACAACAGCTCTACACAGCGATATAAATGCCAGTAGGCAGAGGATTATATTGATTTTCATTTCCAAATATCCAGTCCATTTCAAAAGCTTTCCAGAACAAAACTTGGCACTGGTAAAATATCTTCTATATGATAATGGCATATTAGAAATATGTTACTTATTCAAAGTGCATGGCTGTCAGTGGAAAAAGATGCTTTTTGCCTCCAGAGTAGTTACGAGAACATTTTGAGAACAGCACTTTGATGATGGTCAGAGAGGCTTGGAAGGTTTCTGTACAAATGAGAGGTAATTTGTGCACAAGATGTTTCCTGGCCTCAGAAAACCCAGTACCACAGTGGTCTCACTTTAGCTCATTTACACATGAATAATCAGTGTGTGGGTTTGTTCTCAACACTGAAGTAATTGGAATCAGTAAACCTCAGCAGGGTTTCTAATGATACATGCCCTCAAAACCTTTTTCGGGGAACTGGTCTGGCATATCAGGAGAAAATTTGTGTATTTCATTGTGTGTATTAGTTTGTTAGTGCTGTGTGATTTACTACTGTCCTCTACAGACAGGGCACTCTGAAGATTAGCTTCCATTGGTTGAGTCTGTCGGTATTTTCATTAGCTAAATTTACACCTGAATCTAACATTCTGTTATCGCATTTCCCTGTCCTCTCGCTTTATTATAATTATGTTGAACATGGTTTTCTGTTAAATTCCCACTTGAATATAGCTAAGGATAAACTGAGTCGAGAATAAAACTATAGACATAGGCTAATAAATCAGCCAATATTTGGCTATTATAATATAATCGGCCAACCAGCTAAATGCAGATACTGATCGACAGAAAAGGTCTTTTTCTATTTCATGATCATAGTTTTTATTAATACTTGAATTCCTTTAAATTTGTACATGTTCTGATCACATTTTTATTTTAGTTAAAAGATTTAGTAATTTTGTTGGGTTTTTGGTTTTTACTAACTTTATTTCAGTTTTTGTTATAGATATTTTAACAATAATAAGTAATAAAAAAAAAAATGTCTTTCCTTGTTATGGTTTTAGTTGACTAGTCAAAAAAATTAAACATTATTTCTATTTTTTTTATAATATTATGTAAAATGTGTACATCTTAGTTGCTGAAAAATACAATAATAATTTGTATTATGTAATACTCATTATGAGCATTAACCCCCCTCAGATATTGGTATTGGCATCACCTACTGAATCACAAATATGTTTCTGATTTTGAACAAGTTACGCTCAATCAACAGCATTTGTGGCATGTTGGTGACTAATACTACATTTTAATAATTTCTAAATTTCCTCTTGTGGTAATCAACAATTTTAATAATTATCTAAATTTCCTCTTGTGGTAATCAACATTTATTTTCATAACAAACCCAGAATAATGACCCTTTTAAAAACCCTTTTCCATATCAACCACTCACAAAAACACTTACAGCCAGCAATGCTCCACTGAACTCAAAACAGCGTAGTCAGTTTATTTCAGGACATTCAGTGTCACTTTATAGCTGCATCCCACAGGTTATCTTCTAATATAACCTCTCTTTCTCTATGTCTGTGTGTTCCAGTTGTCATTGTTGTGGTGGTTCTGGTCCTGCTCCTCCTCCTGGCCATCATTCTGAGATACATGTACAAGCACAAGGGCACATATCATACCAATGAGGCCAAGGGCACAGAGTTCGCAGAGACAGCAGACGCTGCTCTGCGTGGAGACCCTGCCCTGCAGGACGCCATGGATGAGAGCAAGAAAGAGTATTTCATATGAGACACAATAGCTGGCCCTTTATACACATCATATAATAAGCTCATGATGCCTCAAACCTGTTTACTGGAGCAGCGAAGTAACTGACTGGGTTTCCCGCAAACAGAAACAAACAACAAGAGTATTGTAAAATTCCTCTATATTTCAATATCTGCGATCGTTTATATTTATTTGTTCCTGAAAAAGAGGTAATACTGAGTACAGATGAAAGAATATGCCACGCTCCTTGTAAAGCTGAGTGTCTGATCAAACATCAGCTCTGGAGAATAAGATGGTGTTCAGATGAAGGGAAGGAAAGTCTTTGATCTCATTAGACAGAATGTAAATGATAGGCAACATATGAAGACATTGAAATCAACACTGTTAAAAAACAAGAATGTGAAATTAATCGGTTTCGTATCTATATTCTAGATACTGTATATGACATGTGTGATCCTGGACTACAAAACCAGTCATAAGGGTAATTTCTTTTTTAATTGAGTTTTATGCATTATCTGAAAGCTGAATAAATAAGCTTTCCATTGATGTATGGTTTGTTAGGATAGGACAATAGTTGGTTGAGATACAGCCTTGTACCTTAAAGGGTGCATATTAATACCTTAAAGGTGCATATCAGTACCTAAAAGGCACATATTATTTCTTTTTTAAGCTTTTGTACATTGTTCTGTTTTTACTGTGGTGATTCTAAATATAACTATTTTTCTGCTCGTTGGGAAAAAAAAAAAGATTTTTGTAAGAATGTCTAAGATTTAATTGTTAGACTGATTTAATAAAATGTTGCTTTCTAATTAGAAGCAGTATTAGAGTCAGTCAGTGGAGTAAATAAATGAGAAAAGTATCGGCTTCAGATGCCTTAACTTTTTAAATCATATTTGCTTTGGCAACAAATAAAATGAATTATATCGCTTGTTGTTGTCAGTTGTCTCAATTTTATTATTATTTTAAAGTAAAAAGCACAAGTCAAGAAAGAAAGAACAGTACTGAGAGAACAGTAGTACACCCCAAAATGAAAAGTGTCATCATTTACTATTTACTCATTTACCTCTGTGTCTTTCAAAACTTTCTTATTTATAGCATATTGTCTGAGCTGCTCTTTACTATAAAGTAAAAGTAAACATAGCTGTCAAGCAAGATTTTTAGTTAAATTTAGTTGTCAAACGGCTCAGAAGACTTGGAATACAGTGAGCGAGTCATATTTCGTTTTATGAGGCTTTTATGGTTCTGTTTTTGCTCAAATCTTTTGTTTTCCACAGAGAAAACATAGTCATTCAGGTTTGGAATGACGTGAGGGTGAGTAAATCATGACAGAATTTTCATTTTTGCGTGAACTATTTCCTTTAAGCTCACAGCAACTGGCAGTAAAGAGAGCTCATGCTGTGCTCAGTTTAGTGATTTTTGGATCAAACAACCAGGCCTCGGGCCATTGATAGTTTCAGTTCCTCTTCACAGGGGAGTAATTAGTACAGGTGTTGCGTTTTTTCACTCCTGGGAAACCAGAATGTGCAAATAAAATACTGTAATATTATCTCACGCAAACATTTCGTAGGGCAGTGGGACGTGAAGTGCTATAAATATGATTTGAGTTGATGCGTGCCGTGATAAATCATTTTTCAATGAGATCTCTTCTGGAAGATTTTTACCAAAAAATGTACATATTATTCAAAGACCAGTACAGATGCTGATGCAACAAAATGAAAATGCCAGACACTTTGGAGGTGAGCTACACCGCGAGAATCCGACACGAGTGAGAGATATTTTTCTTTTGATTAATTCTTTGCTTCAAGGATGGAGGCTGAAAATAAGCCCTGAGCACCAAATCTCATCTCACCTTCTCACCCCCCTCTTCCTACGTCCAACGCTCTTGATTAATGACACCTCGCCACTAAAGGTTTCTGCTGCTTTTTTTTTTATGTGAATTTAACATCTGAAAGGACAGTTTTGTGTGATAGCTAGACTGCCTGTCATTACTTATATTTTGATAATCAACACTGACACCTCTATGATTAATCATACACAAACAGGAGTGAAGTGTGCATGAGGACACAATTATCACCTCCCACAATGCTCCAACACAAATGTTTGTTTCCTCTGTCACATCACTTCATCATTTCTTAACTGCTTCTGAAAACATCTGAAACTTTAAACATGTTCCCAGAGTTTTGACAACAGTAAACTGTGAAGATAAAGAAGTGGAAATATACTTTAAAAAATGCTACAAGAAGGCTAGAAGAAGATTTTTTTCCTTTCTTTATTGTCTATTTCACAGCACAACAGAAAGCCTGGGGTGATCTAGCAAACCTGACACTTTCCAAAAATGAAAATTTGCTGAAAATGTACTCACCCTCAGCCCATCCAAGATGTAGATGAGTTTGTTTCTTCATTGGAACAGATTTGGAGAAATGTTGTATTACATCACTTGCTCACCAATGGATCCTCTGAAAACGAATGTGTGCCGTTACAATGAGAGTCCAAACAGCTAATTAAAACAATAACCCATATGACTAATAATCCATCAGTTAATGTCTTGTGAAGTGAAAAGCTGTGTGTTAATAAGAAAAAAAGTCCATAATTAATACATTCTTTCTGGCAAAAATACCTACAATAGTCAATAATCCATTTCTCTAGTGAAAAAAATCTAAATCTACTGATATATTTGTTTAGAACTGTTTTAGACTGCTTTAACTATGCATATTTCTCTCCTGATTCATAAAGGACGCCTCTTTCACTGGAAAAATCATGGAGGAGTCGTATTTTTCTCAGAAACAATGGTTTTAAGTTACAAACATCTTAATGGTGGATTTGTTCATACAAATATGCAGCTATTCGTTTCATGATACATTAATTGAGCACGTTTACATGCACACCAGTAAGCTGATAACTCACAAATATCAGTTCAATATTAAAATAACCAGTTTTCCCTGTTTACATGTGTAACGGAAGTATTTTCTTAAGAGACTTTTATTTTGACGGGTTGTCCCGTCCCGTATGTTCGCGGGAGATGCAAAGACGTCTGGGAAGAAGGAGGAGAGAGCAGATTTCACGAGAGAGGGACACGCCATGACTGCTGTGTGAGAGAAACGGGGTTTTTTTGCAGTGAAAACGTGCAGTAAAGATCGCGATACACGGTTCATTTAAGTTTTGTGAGTAAGTGAGCACTAAAGCCATCGCGTGAGATTGGAGAACGAAATCGTGTGAGTCGTGTTGCAGAAGTTCGGCTGATTGCGTCATTGAACAGAGAACGGTGTGAGAGACTGGCTGAGAGCACGTGAGAAAGAGTTGAGTTTCGTGAGTTTCGGTTTGAACACTGTTGGTTTGCATCCTTCGAACTGTGTTCATTTTTGAGAGTTTTTCTGCGTTCCGAGTCATTGATGAGCTGTAGCAGAAGTGTTTTGAAATTTTTGAAGGTTTACCAAGGTTAAAGGGAAATTGTATTGTTTTTATTTTCCATTTTATTATTTTATTCTATTGAAATACAACTTTAAGACAAAAACCCAGTTTCCTCAGGCAAGGAAAAATACATTCAGAATTGTTAAATCAATACAGTTGAGAGTTTTTTGTTTTGTTTTGTTTCGTTTTTTTCATTTACTTTGGAGTAGGGGCGTCTCACTTGCACTATTAGGTTAGGAGGGTGGGAATATTAATTTGAGTTGTCACTTTGCATCACATATTTACACTTCAGGAAGCCACCGTGTTGACACCTACTGACCTGAAGCCCACACTACTTATTCCCATAGTAAATTATAAAATAGTGTAAGATAAAAACATTCACACATTGTGCGTACTGAGACTCAAAGCACTGGGATGGGGGACCAAGATCCTTTCCTCTTCAGTCTTCCGAGGTATTTTAAATTTCCCCTACAAAGCGAGACTGACAGTTTCGTTACACATGCACATCAGTAAGCCGACAACACAAGTAGGCTAAGCTGCGTTTACATGACTTCATTAATAAATCAGGTGTGATGACGTCAAAATATAGTCATTTACGTATCTGACTTTGAGTATTCCATACATTTGTCAGTTGTGATGTTAAATAAACCTTGCAACATGTCAGTGGGAAACTTACAGCTCAATGCAGCAACTGAGCCACGAGATGAGAACACATTTTCTGTGTATCTATATTTTAAGGATGCGTTTCTCCCCAATATTAGACTGAAAAGCCTGTAACATTAACATAGCATATTTTAGACAAGACAGAAATGATCTATTGCAATGAGCAGTTTGTCAATAATGCAGCTTTTTTTTTAGTTGTGCGGAAGTCAAGCAGACTTGAAATAAGACAGGGATTTGTCAACAATACAATACAAAAGTGAAAAGATACTACGTCAAATGAACACAAAGAAGCCATCAGCACATCAGTTTTCCACTTTTCAAGCAGAACGCTCCTCTGTGACATTTCTGATGATTGAGTATTCAGAATCTCTTTTCAGATAAAGTACAGTAGCTCTTGCCAAGCACAAATTGCTTTTGTAACATTTTGATTTTACTAAAATAACACTGGAGGGGAATAAAAGTCGCAAGATTGTCCCCAACTGAGTTTAAAGCTTGACAGGCTGTTAAATTCACGAGCGCTGGATATCAAAGCGACAGCTTCAATACAGAGGCTTTTGCTATTAGCAACTGCTTTCCCAATTCATCTTTTTCAAAGTTTGCAAAGTTTGCTTCTTTTTCTTTTCTTTTTTTAACCACAAGGGCACTTCAGAGTCAGTAAGCAGCAATAAATTATCAAAAGTGACAGTAAAGACATATATAATGTAACAAAAATATTTCTATTTCAAATAAAATGCTGTGCTTTTGTACTTGTATACATATTTGTGGAATTTCCACAAAAATAATAAGCAGCACAATTGTTTTATTAGCATTAATATTAATAAGAAATGTTTTCTGTGCAAATAATCAGCACATTAGAATGATTTCTGAAGGATCATGTCACAGTGAAGACTGGAGTAATGGCTGCTGAAAATTCAGCTTTGCATCACAAAAATAATTTACATTTAAAAAAATATTACAATAGAAATCAGTTCTTTAATTAAAAAAAAAAAAAAAAAACCTTACCGATCCCAAACTTTTAAACATAGACTAAAATGTTTACTTTCATATTTTTGATTATCTGAGATATTGATACTTTGTCTACTATAAGATACCTTCATAGTTTTCTGAAGGCACCACTGATTTATCCTTTGCTGCCATAATCCAACCATGTTTGGTTATTAAAGTGCACTTGAATGTGTTCTTGATCATCAGATGTTGAGTTATAGCACCTTGGAAGTCTGTCTGAAGCAGTTTCCCTAGGCTCCTTCATACAAACATGCCTGTGAAGTCACAGACTGACTGGGCAGCAAGGCAGCTGCATTTCAGACGGCTTTACACATCCTCTAATGTACATTTCTAAAACTTTGCATTTTGCAGTGATTCAAATAAGAGAGATTTGTAATAGTAAATGTAGCCATAATGAACCACACTGTATGTCCTTACAAACCTGTATGAGAGCGAGAGGAAGAGAAGATGAGAGGTGAAGTACGCTATGATTTCCATTAACCTACTTTCCCCTCCTCATTCTGAATTCAGCCATTGGTGCGCTGGGATCACACTCTTTCGTCTCTGACATAATGCTGAAAACAACACAGCATCTCCAGCCACAGCTCAGCAGAGACTGTTCCAGATCTGCTCGCTCCATCCAGCTGTGTGTCACTGGCAGGGTCAGAGCTGTGGCACAGAAGGCTGACATCTGTCCTTAGTGGGGTGGATTGAGGGAGCTGCTCTGCACAACTGGAAATCCAGCAGATATATTTAGAGCATGAGGACAAGGTTGTTCATCTTGAAAATGACTGTGACTCTGGGCAACCCTGATGCCCTCTGCAGCTCCACAGGAGAGCGTGGCCTGGCTCCGTTTTCTGAACTCGCTTAAATCCACAGCCAAGGTGCTTTGATTCCTCCTCTGTCAGAGGACTTATACGTACTCAGGTTGGTGGAGAGCGGCTCATCAGACATGAATAAAATTAATATTTTTTGGTTCTGTTTTTAAAATCAAGATGATCAAAGGACAACTCGGATTAACTCAGCTGGTACACTGTAAAAAATAAGTGTAATTTTAACTGTAAAATTTAGTAAAATTGCTATAGAAAAAAAAACTGTTAATAGGTTGACAGTAAGTTCCCGTACAATATACAGGGAAAAACTGTAAAAATCTAAACAGACATTTAATGTAATTTTACAGTAAAATGCTGTTAATTTTACAAATCAATGTGTAATTTACAGTCAAAAACTGTAAACTGATATTCCCAGAATTCCCTGTGTGACACTCCACATTTGAAAGTATTTTGTTTACAAAATACCAGTATTTAAAATAAACCAGTATTTGTTTACTGGTTTACATTCAAATTTTCTTATTTGTAAATGACAGTTTTATACTGTAAAATTTACAGTTTTTGGCCGCAAATATGTTTACAGTTTTTCTATATTTTTTACAAAATTATTCAGCTGCTGCAATTTTGTAAAAACTACAGATTTTTTTTTTACAGTATATTTCAATTTGAAAAAGGTGGTTTTGATATTCTTTTTTTCATGTTTGGTTAGACTTGTTTTATCTTTATTCTTATCTAAAGATTAGTTACATCTTGTTATTGTTTCACATGCATAGATCATATTATTTTACTGTTCACTATTAAAAATAAAGGTTCTTTATTGGCATTGATGGTTCTATGAAGAACCACTACATTCATGGAACCTTTAAGGTTTTTTACAGTAGAAAATGGTTCTTTGGATTATTAAAATGTTCTTCACACACAAAAAAAGGTTCTTAACCAAATGTTTTTTATTAAGAGTGTTGTTGCAGATTTTCAATCTTAAACTCAAATAATCAAAACAAAATATTTAACCCCTTTCAATATTAATTTGTGCATGTATGATTTTACAACATTACAAAAAATAACAAATTGAAAAAATATATTATTAAACATTGTTTAATAGTTTAACATCATTTTAAAAACGTACTAAATCTTTAATTTTTAACAATTTAAAAGCAACTATTATGTTAAAGCATGTTTTCAAAACTAAATTAGTTAAGTTATAGATGTCGTCTTTTCAGTGTAGATTTTTAGGTCCAATTCTCACTATTAACAACACCTTTTGCCTTAATAAACTCCTAATTTGCTGCTTAGTAATATTTAGTAAAGTAGTTGTTAAGTTTAGGTATTGGATAGGATTAGGGATGTGGTCGTGCTGAATATGTGCTTTATGAATACTAATAAACCAAGCCAATACTGTATGTTAAAAACATAACATGCTAGTTAATAGTGAGAATTGGTCCCTAAACTACAGTGTTATTGATTTTCAATCTTAAGCTTTAAAAAAATCAATTTTAAAAATGAGTATTATGCAAATAATAAAACCATTTCAGTATTAGTTTATCACAAAATGTTTAATCATTTCAAATTTTTGTGTGTCATGTCCAATCAAGCTGTAATTTTATCAAATTATGTGAAAAGTGTGAAAATATTCTACACAGTCCTCATCATCCATTGCATCTGTTTCCTGTCACATATGACAGAGATATACAACTTAAGTCATACAGTTGATCCCTGTTAGTGCAAACAACAAATGACAGTCATCTTCAGTACGCTGATATTTACTGTAAGTCACAATAATGATGCCAGTGATGGCAGTCTTTTATTATCTTTTCAGAAACAAATTGAGTCAAAAAATACTTAGAAATAGCCAATGGTCCTTAAAGGACACTTGCGCTGTGCCATTTGTAAACGCCTGATGAAATTTCCATATCGAGTCAGCATTCTAGGACAGTGTTAACTCTCTTGAGGAAACAAACTGCTCACCACAGATCATTAGACAGTACAGGAGATGTATGAAATAACATAAACACAATATGAAAAAGGAAACCGTTTGTAACCAAGGCTCGCAGGCTGTTTCCTACATCCGGACAGGTTTACGTCTGGACAAAGGATGTTAGCTGTTAAATGTGGTGAGGGATCTGTACTAGTGTGGGCAGTCATCTTGGCAAAGTCATTATATCTGATGTTTGCTCAGCCAAGTAATATGAGGTTTTTACAGGATCAGGTACATGATATGTTCCTAACACGGTTACCTCATGATATTCCAATATACCAGGGCAATGTTGGCCCCATAAAAACCGCTAAATGTTTTTAAGAATTTAGAATTTGGTTTTATAAGCACCAAGTTGAGAAAAGAACTTCTCCTGACCTCCCCAATGACCAGATCTGAACCTCTAATGGACATTCTAAAGCAGATTCCCACCTCGAAAAACTGTAGCAATTTCTTCTTGAAGAATGGTGTTAGGTTTCACTGCACTAAGAACCTATGGTTTTGTCTGACAGAATTTTAAGTACTGAAGCTAAATTTAAAGAGAAAGTTCATCTAAAACTGAAGAGATCATTCTAAAGATATTTTAAGTTTTTTAAGATATTTGAAATTTGTGTGTGTGTGTATGTGTGTGTTCCAGAGATTAAAGAAATTCTTACAGGTTTGGAACGACACTAGGTAATGATGGCAGAATTATCATCTTTGGTTGAACTATTCCTTTAAAGGATTAGTTCACTTTCAAATTAAAATTTCCTGATAATTTACTCACCCCCATGTCATGTTTATGTATTTTTCTTCAGTCAAAAAGAAATAAAAGTTTTTGATGAAAACATTCCAGCATATGCTGTAGACGTCATGGACTCCATACGGTTGAAGGTCAAAATTACAGTTTCAGTGCAGCTTCAAAAGGCTATAAACGCTATCAGACAATGAATAAGTGTCTTATCTAGTGAAATGATCGGTCATTAAAAAAAATAAATGCTGTTCCGGCAGATGACGTAGCACATCGGCGTTGCATGATAAGTGACGAGCGCAGAGAGAGAACAAAACAAAATGCCATTCA
>SCHK01014295.1:0-10498 GCA_004124795.1 Poropuntius huangchuchieni
ATGACAAAAGCCTGACTTTTTTTTATTTTTCCTTTATTTTTTTTTTTTTTTAGTTTACGTCCAATAACTGTGGTTATGGAGCCAGTGTTAAAAAACAAAACAAAGCAAAACAAAAAAACGAGTGTGAACTGTTCAGTGAGTGCATGCATGAAGGGGTAATGTGCAACTTTAAATTAAGTTATCTCGAACAAATCTAATTATGTGGAGGTCATGAATTTACTATAGTCTTTTGCTACTGTTATTGTGAAATACAGAACTACTGAATGGCAGTCAAGTGCTTATTGTTGATTAAAGAGTGTCTTGCTCATAATGTCAGTAAGCACATTTCACATAAGACAAAAAAAAAGAAACCTGAAATATTCTAAACATTTTAAAAATGAAAATAAATCTTTATATTATACATTTGTGACTGTTAATCAAAATTCTTATTTTATTTCTCGTACTTGCAAATTTCTTTTTTTTTTTTTTTTTTTCCCTTAGAATTATGATTTTATTATCTTATAATTGTTGTTTTTCTGCTTTATTCATCTGCATTGTAGATTCATGTGTTTACCACAAAAATGCTTTTGTAGTCTTTGGAATTTAATTATCATCAAAGCTCAACTGTGCCATTTTTCAATATCACCTTTCTCCAGGGACTTTGCGTAATCGGCCCCTGTGATAATTCCTGCTGTATTTAAACCTCATCCATCTTATACAGTCCCAAAACACACTGAGACCACCCTGGATCAGTTCCTGTTTCTATAGGGTAAAGTAGATTGCCTGTAATTGGTGGCTTGAGTACATTTACATTAATTCATTTATTGGAGCTTTTTATCCAGAGTGACAAATGAGTAACTCAGAGGTCTAGTACGTATCACAAAAATGGAAATTAAGCTAGTGATAGCTCTCATTATGTCTTTGTAATTTGTGTCATAGGATTTACTTACAGTGTCTATGTCAAAGAGCAGTCGCCTCCTTTTACATCAGCGCAAGCCCGTCTCTTCAGTTGCTAAGAGAAATTATCTTAGCTCTTAGCTGTCATGGAATGATAAATTATTAATACTATTATTATTGGTATGCCCATAAAATCTGATACACAATGGGGTTGTCATTGTGTTATTATCAGGGCACCAGTGTATTTTGCATGGACCAGATGTGTTACCTCCCGCAAGGACATGTTAGAGCAGACGACCTTTGATCAGCTATTTGGTGTAAACTACATCAGACCGATGGATCAATAACTGCTCTCTTCTGCTAAATCTCATTTGTCTATGGGGATTGTACATTCCCTAGCTGGTGGTGAACATTCAGACTATTATGTGCTTTTTGTGGATGTTTTGTGAGAAAGCAGGCAAAGTGCCTTGAAACAAATGTTGAAAAGGTACTATACATTAAATAAACTAGTGTTTTGGATAACAAAAAACAGGATCTGTAATAAGAGAGAGGGTGTAAAACTATATTTATGTTTTGGTGCAATTTTTATTCATTTATTTTTTCACTAAAATTGTTAATAGTAAAACTAAATTTTAAAAACGTTATTGATTTTTCAGTTAATTTAAGAAAGAGTGATAAAACAAACTTTCATATCAATCTGAAAACAACTGACATGACATTATGCCATGTATCAGTTTAAAAATACTACATTATAAAATACTATAATAAAAGGTTTACAATAAATAAAAGCAGATTAGCTAGAAAAGATACATTCTTACTTTTTAAACTACTGTTTAAAATGCTTGGGCCCAGTAAGATAAAATAAACTAATAAACTAATAATTTTATTCAGCGATGATGCTTAACAATGCCTTAAATGTTAAATGTTATTATAATATTTTTATTTAAAATAAATGCTGTAATTAAGCAGCACAACTGTTTTCAACATTTGATAATAATAAGAAAAGAGCACTGAATCATCATATTAGAATGATTTCTAAATTATCATGTGACACTGAAGACTGGAGTAATGATGCCGAAAAATCAGCTTTGCCATCACAGGAATGAATGAATGGATGAATGAATAGAAAACTGTTATTTTAAATTGTAATATTTCACAGCATTAATGTTTTTACTGTATTTTGAGCAAATAAATGCAGTTTGTTGAGCATAGACATGAGACATCTTGATTTGGTCAGGTTTGCTTGTGGTTACCATGGGCTTAGAACTTTCCATTTGTAAAAAATCTGACCATGAGTAAACACATCCACTATTTGCTATACACACTTCTGGGCCACATCAATCAGATGGCACACTTTCTTTCTTTTTTAATGGCTTTTTGCCATCAGGACAGAGGAGAACTAACAGAAGAGAGAGAGGGGAAACCAAACTAGTCCTGTCTCTTACCTCAAGAATGAGAACAGACTAATATTTAGACAGCGTTCAGTAGAAGCTATCCTTCTTGACAGCTCTCAGTTGTTGGACCCACTGTAACACTTTGGTGAGTTACTTTAATTGAATGTGCGCTTAAAGATTGATCCATCCACCCTCTTATATCACTCTCCGGCTTATTTAGATCCTTATTGGCAGAAACCATCAGTGAATCTGATGCAGTCATTCATTTAGCTGTGTAAACTGTGCCAGACTGCTAAAACTACAGAAACAGGAGCGTTCCGCACAGATGCTTTTGTACAGTACAGCGCTAATACTACACCCCAATACAGGACACAGAAAAAGGTGGTGGACAGATGGCTTCCTTGATTGCGTTTTCTTTGATCTATTACAACATCGCAGGATTCTTTAGGGTATTTAATCATCTGATGGTGGGTTGGTGCAATCCGTCCTGATTGAGTAATGCTAGCAGAAATATTGCAGCTAGATCCTCCCCAGTGGCTGAACCTGGGCATTTATTCAAAGGAGGTCAAGCCCACAGGACACACAGGTTTATATTATGGCAGTCTAAGTGGGAGGGAGGTTTAAAAGGCCTCGTCCTCAAGCCATATTGCCGATTCGGTCATGAAAAGATTAATCATTCATGAGTAAAAGCTTACAGGGGACATTTTCGCTGCTGCTGCGAACTGTCGGAAGCCCATCATAAAGACCTCCCACCAAACACACATGCATTCGCGCCTTCTCTTTTACTCCAGCTCTGCTTGGCAGCTTTCTGCATGAGGAAGTGTTAAATTGCCTGCGTTAGTATTTTTTGTCGACCTGCTCAGAGCAGGCATAGTAGATGGAGACGGTCATAAATAGTGGGGTTCTAGGAATAGCAGTCTGAAGTTTATAGCATTTGACCTTTACTGATGCATTATGGGTAAACAGTGAGTGTGTGCTTGCAGGCATCAGATGCCCCACTGGAGGCCGGTGTTAGCATGAAGATTATTTGTGTGTGCTGTACGTGTGTATGTGCGTTTGAGCTTGTTGACGCAGTATGGATGCACCTGTGGAGCGATGTGGCCATAAACAGTCTACGTGAGTCTATAGGGAGCTTCGCAGGCTGTTACCTAACAACGGTGGTCTCCCACTGCATCATGACTTTCACCTTTATCTTTTGAAAGGATGAGAGAGAAGAGGAGAGAGTGGGCGGAGGAGAGTCGGGCAGAGGGAACGTGTCGAGAATCTGTAAACTGGGGAATCCCAGATCTGTTGGCGTCTGTCGCTCACACTCAGACTTCCATCTGATCACTCTAGAGCTGCTGTAGACTTGAGAGCTGCTTTCAGCCAAACCCCACCCCTTCATTCAGAACTCTTAAACCACAACCACTACACCAACCGGACTTGTTGTAGTCTTCACTAGGCAGTTACAAGCAGGGATTGGAATCATAAGGAATTTTATGCTTTTGATTCTGATTTCTTTTAATGATTCTGGTTACTTATCGGTTTCATTAACAATTCTTTTAGTACTTTTAAGAAATAATTTTTAAAAACAAAAATGCAACTCCACTGTAGAATTTTTATAATGATACATAAATTCGTGTTTTTGTGTCGTGCTTACAAATTTTTTTTAGGTAACGCTTTATTTTATGGTGCTCTTTTTACACGATACATGTACTTATATTATTATAACAGTAAATTATGCATAATTACATGCAACCCTAAGCCAAACCCTAATCCTAAACATAACCATAAAGTACATGTAATTAATTAATATAACTCAGTATTTAAATGTATAATTACACTGTAACAAGACACCTTAAAATAAAGTGTAACCTTTTATTTTTATTATTTTTTGTATTTGTTTTTTTAAAGATAGCAGTCCATTCCATTAATTGGCATCTTCTCTTCTCTTCTCTTCTCTTCTCTTCTCTTCTCTTTTCTTCTCTTCTCTTCTCTTCTCTTCTCTTCTCTTGTTTTATATTAGCCATATATTACTCAACAATATTCAGAGTTGCTGTTTATTTGTGTAGAATAAGTACGTTAACGATCACTCGATCATTCTTCAATCATTATATATCTGCAAATATATGGTGTAACCTGCTGAGGTGGAGAAAATCTAAATAAAGTGAGGAAAACAATATTAAACAAAATTGTATTAACACTTAATTCATTAATATTAATAACTGTGTTATTATTAATTATTACCAATATATTAATATTAATGATTCTTAGTAAATTTGTTTTGGAATTAGTCTAGTCTTGTTGCACTATGCTATTCATTTAAAGAACCTGCTAATAAGAGTCATTATTCTGGAGCTGACTATTGGAAGCAATGTATTTTAGTATTTTAGTATTTCAGTATGGTATTTTGTCTGCGTTAGCTGAAGAATACACAGGCTGGAACCATTAACGAAACCGATAGTTAGGCTATTGCTAAGGTGTTCAGGGTCTATGACTGACCATGGATGCAACCCAGCTTTTTTCGGCTCTCGTTTGCAGAGATTTCTCCATTTTTTTTTTACCTCTTGCTCCTCTCTGCTGTCAATCCTACAATCCCCTGCACAAGCCTGCCGCCCATGAAGAATGAATTGGAAACACCCGCTCATCTCTGCTTACTACGCGTCTGTGGGCACATACGGTTAGGGGTTTGTTAAAATCCCTAACCCCGAAAATGAGCAATAAAAATAGTGATACTGAAAAAAGATCATGCCACCATTTTACCATCCCACTTTTAAATTTATGTGATAAAGATGCTTTCTTTGTCTTGCTGATCCTGGAACAGTGCCTTATATGGACTATCAGGTATCAAGTGATTTATGGACCATTTTTAAAAATGATTTGTGTGAAGAGAGACGTCCACTGAAAAGCACTGGATGTCAGCTGATGGGTTTGTGTTGTAAATCACGGCCTGGCGGGCATCATGTACTTGTGGCTAAAAAAGAACGCCAATGGATCTTTACTCAAGATAGATGAGTGGAAGCAATCTCATTTAAGCCTGTCAATAAGACTTGCTTTCACTGGAATTGACCACATGTCAAAGAGACCTGGACAGAGGAGGCGGTGAAAGAAAGGGAGAGGACAAAACCCGCCTTTTTTCCCCTCTAGCTTGGGGCTATATATAGCTAGTGCTAAAAGGTCACATACCTGGTGGAGTAGACAGCACGAGCGCTGCTACATTTGTCTTTCTTTGTTTCTTTCTTTCTCTCTTTCTGCTGTCTCCTGTGAAATGGATGTGTCCTGTCATGCTCCATTACCACTCTTTCTCCATCCTGAAAGATGTCCTCCAATCTCTAAATTGAACTTTTAAGATGTCTACTCTTGTCATTATATTAACCCTGTAGCTTGTAGCTCTTCAGGAGAACAATAGATCCTCACAGTCAAGATAGCTTAGCTCTATTTTTTTAAAAGCTGCCTTCCTAGAAACCTCTTAAATGACTATTTCGGAATGTTATACTAGGTAGCAACTTTGCACACCACACAAATAACTGTTTGCATGGAAGATGCGACTATCGCATGATTTAAATAGAGTTTGGTGATAGCATGTTGCTAGGCTAACACTGTTAATTTATTTACATAATTAAAAGTATAAACTATTTGTAAAATCACATCTAAGCAAGATAGAAGTCAACATTTAAACCATTTTAAAGTGTGTGTGTTTTTTTTTTTTTGGTATATGACAATAGTCACAGAAGTGATATGGGTGTATGTTCTTAGCCTATTTTTTCTTTGAACCTTTTGTCATTTTGATTCACTTTCTTGTCATTTAAATCCCGTTAGGAAATCTTTGCAGAAATTCAAAGCTTGAAGTGTGCCATGGTTCCCAAGGTTTCTGAAGGAACAGACCAAAAATATTAAAAAACTGTTTGACTTTGTGTAAACATGAATGAGATTTGAAAGCTACAGCAGCTTTTCCAACAAATGAATTGAATTTAGATCTTTTCCTCACAAAAATGAATTGTGATTTTCATTTTAAACTCCAAAAGAATCTTTAATCACCAAAAGCAGTCAAAAGTGCTTTGTATGACTAGGTGACCTTGTTAATATTGGGATGATCAGGGGACATCATGCGTGAGAGGAAGATGAATTCATAAACCTATTAACTACATGATTAGAAGGCGGATTAAACATGCTTCGGCTATAGTTGGATCAATTAAAAATGCTGATGTATTTAATGAATGACAAGGTTGACAGACAGTTTTCTGTGAATTCCCAGCTTACAGTGGGATCAAGCTGTCCTTCTCACCTTCACATCAAATAAAGCTTTTCATTCTCTCTCTGTCTGTGTGACAGTATGTCTGTAGTCATTTGGGCCGTGACACACACACACACACACACACAAATATGTACTTGCACTCATATCGGATCGCGTTTGGCTTCAGGCTGTAATCCATGCTGTGGTTCAGAGCAGTGAGCACCTACGGAGAACCGTCTGTATTACGTAACTTTTGGAAGTGAAATAATACACTCCCTAATGACATGCACCAAAAGATCTTCTTGCTGATGATGTCATAGCAGGGTGAGGAAAGGACAATAGATCAATCTGCATTTCACCGCACACAGCTCTGTCCGCCAGGACACAGTGCCGTTACCTAATGGTTCTGAATGTGAGAAATGGCGCCTGCAGCAGTTCACAGGAAGCATGTCATCCAGCTCCATACCAGATGTTTCCTGTTTCTGAAAGTGCCAGGGTGTGTTGCATTTGGTGGCATTTAATATGCACGAATACCTAACTTGATGTCTTTTTTGTTTGTTTGCAATGAGAATGTGTGATTAAACTGTGGGTAAATGTCTTTCACAGGTCAGTGCTGTGTTTTACGTGCTATGATTAAATCAGTGAGGAACTGTTTGCAGCCTCTGCAGTGATCTTTTTCCCCCCCTCCGACTTAAATCTTGAAGTAGCCCCATCTGACCACTTGAGGGCATCTTTGCTGTCTTAAATGTGTACATAAAAGCCTGACAGGATTTTTTTCTCTATCTGCTTTGTTATCCTGCCTTTGTTGTTCATTAGTATGCTCATTTTCAGGCAAATAATGTATTTGCACCACATCTGTTAGATCAATACCTGAGACTGCTGAGGTACAGAAAGAGCATTTCTAGATAAGTTGACAAACTGCTAAAACTATGATGGCCTCATGGAGTGTGTGTTAAGCAGCTAAAATTGTGTTTGGGATATTATGGTGACTGTTGTCACTTGTATTGTATTCATGATTCAGCTAAAAGGCTGAAAGAGTCATTACAGTGTGACATAACGGATAGTGGCTGTCATGAGGGATTGTTTAGCCACATTTAGCAATGTGTCTGATTTCTCACTGATATCACTGAGCTGGTCTCTGCTGCGCTCTTGACCTCCCTCTTGTGGTTTTATAACAGCATAGCATAAAAAAAACATTCATCACCACCAAAAACAAACATTTTCAAGCATTTACTGTTCACATCTGAGTGCTGTTACTTTAAAAGCTATTTCATTTTTTTTCTGTTTCCAATTTTCCATCAAGGACTTTTCAACTAAATCTGTTTTCTAATATCATACCTTTTCTGTACTAACATATGTTAGTAACTGCTATTTATGAAACTCAATCATTTAAGCACTTTGCAATTTAGTTGATCTAACTGTAAGAACTATAAATCATTATAGACCCTTTATATAATTTCTATCATTGCTCATGAATTGGTATTGTGTCTGCTCTCTAAGGTTTCTCTGATTTTGTTTAATTTATTTTTTTAGACTGTGTGTATTCCAGTAGTATATAGCATACAGATTTATCATTCTGCAACACACCTCAAGGGACAGTTCATACAAAAATGCATCATTTGCTTATTGTAATGTTTACCCAAACCTATATGACTTACCTTTTATGGAACATAAAGTGCGAATATTTGAAGATTTTTGGCTGCTCTTTTCAATATATCGCAAATGAATGAGGGCCTGGCTCTAAAATGACTTCTGAAGCTGTATGATGACTTTGTGGGACCAATAGATCAAAATTTAAGTCATTATTCACTTAAAATTTAGGTAGGAGTGCACTTGGTTTGTGCATGAGAGCTCATGAGGAAAAAAAGCAACAATGTCTGATTTATGAAGGGAATGTTTTCTATGAAACTGGTTATTCTTTCGCAAATCAGACTGGTCTGACTCCACTCACAATGGTCTTTTGTATGATTTCAGAAGACTTGTAATAGTGCAGAGGTCATATGGATCACTTTTATAGGGCTTTAAGCTAGAAAAGTGCATTCAGGAACAGTTTACTTAAAGCCTTTATGTATAATGTATTATAAAGGGCTATAAAAGGGTATAATGCATTAAAAGTATTCATAATGTAAATTGTAATACATTATATATTGTTGTAAATTATTATAACCAAATTTAAAATGCATTGTGTAACAATGAATTATTAAGTGTTATAATGTATTAACTGTGGTTGCAGTTATTCTGGAAACTGTACAATGTATAATAATGTGCATTAAAAGGCATAATTAATGTACTAAACCAACTTTTATAATGCATTATACATAAAGGCATAAAGTGTTACCGTGCATTCTATTCCATTAATTATATATGGAAAGAGCACATAGCACAAGCGCAGTTCACAGAATTTCTCCTTTTGTATTCTATAGAAGAAGGAAAGTTATATGGGAACATAAAGGTGAGTAAATGATGATCATTTAAATTTTTGGGTGAGCTTTTATTTTAATGTACAGTACATACCCTGTTGCAATGTCTCTGCCTTAACAAGTCCGCTGCTGATTTCAAAATAAAAAAATAGTTGAGAGATTTAAGCTTTACTTATTTTATGCAATGTCAAATATTTTATTAAACTGCATTGCAATTGTTAGAATTTTTGTTTTCCCAGCCACGAGTATCAAATAAACAATCCTTTCATAGCTATTCTCTCTTTCTCTCTGAGGATTGTGGAATATAGATCTGAGAGCTGCTTCAGATATCCAGTCTTGCACTGTGTCTGCTCCGGGAATGACATTTTAAATGTGTGTTTTCCTTCAAGGGAGAATCTGTTTGCTGTAAATATGTCAGAGAGAGTTTATCATGGGTGCATAATGGCTGGTTTGTGTTTGCTCTGGTTGTACACACACTGTAAACAAGCAGTGTGTTGAGCAGAGTGTGTCGGGGTTATCACACGCGTTCTGGAGATACTAACTGTGGAGGTGTTGACGGTGTACGTATCTTAGTTCACACCTGTGCTACGATCACTAACAGTATTACGTGCACTTCTGCCTGCTGTAGGCCAGACGCTAGACAGCTAATCTGTTTTCCTGGCTGATGAGAAGGGTCCAGGACTGGGGTTTGTCTCTGTGTTCTCTGCAGCTGACCTTCCCTTGGCTTTTAGCAGCTGGTCAGCAGTTTTTCAAGGCTCTGCGGGACTTAAGGTTCCTCTGCAGGGAGGCAAAAACATTGAATCTTCTTACTTTGTTGAGGTCAAAATAAATGAGTGCATTTTATAAATGGTGTAACTTGAATACTATAGGATTATGAAACATTAGCATGGGTTCTGTGAAGCAAGACTGAGAAAGTGTCGTGATCAACATGTGCCATATAGCCTTTCTATCTTATGTTATCAGTAACTTGCTAATGTTAAATCACTTTTATTTATTAATTTATTTTTATAATGAATGAATGAATAAGGGTTTTCAATCAGGGGTCCCTGAAAGTTCTGCAGGGGCCTTTGGAAGGGAGATATAAAACAGAACTTTCTGTAAAACTGGACAAAAAGTAATTAACGCATTATTAGAATTCACACTGTGCAATATATATTTAAAGAGGTTATTAATATTTGTTAATGTTTAGTAATAAAAATGTTATTGTTCATTGTTTGTTCATGTTCACAACATCATGACTTGAAGAAATGTCGTTCACTTTTCTCTTTCTGACATAAAAAACTATTGCTTTAACATTAACCTGACTCACAGCCTGCAAAAGGTTTTTGTTGACGTAGCTTAAGATATCTCATTGTTAGGCATTCCAGATCAGTTTTCAAGGAAAGTGATATATAAGTGGGCAACAAAGGTACAGTTCTCATTGATCTGTGGTTTTGCTAATTTTAAATGAGCATCGCTTAGGTATAAAATTACAACACAGTGATTTAATTGAGGCGGTATTAATTTTTAAGCAGGTTCCAGGTCAGTTGAAAAGATTTCAGCTCTGATAAGGCCTGTGTGTGTACGTGCTTCGAGTCACTTCTGTGCTTCTCTGC
>SCHK01014295.1:10543-22550 GCA_004124795.1 Poropuntius huangchuchieni
CTGAAAAGATTTCAGCTCTGATAAGGCCTGTGTGTGTGTACGTGCTTCGAGTCACTTCTGTGCTTCTCTGCATAGCGACACACTGACAAATGGAACAAGCCCCTTTTATGGCGGTTCATGAGAGATTCATAAACCTTCCTCGGAAGAATATTGACTTAACTGCCATGTGTTTCTAACACATTATAATCTGCCCCTGTCATTCAAAATGGAAATCACTGTAACAAATGTATGTTGTCAGTGTGTGCATTCATTATGCATTCCATTTAAGCCAAGAGAACAAATCCTAAAATCATCCATCATGAAGCGAACAAACTCAAGTGGGGAAAAAAACCCTGCACTATACTAAGTTGACCAACAGGGATTTTCCATGTAACTGCTGAAACAGGCAGTCCAGAGAAAAAGGTTCAGATTAGGGATGGGCATTAGACTAAGCAGCTTGCTTGGTATTAGCATTCAATGGATGTACCTAATAGAAATCCCATTTATCTCGTGAATTGTAGAGAGCAGTGATGTGTCTCTCTCCTCCAGCTTATTCTGTCGCTGTCTCTCTTTCTCAAGTTTACAGATTTGCCATTTTAAATAATGCGTGTGTGTTTTGTATGTAGGGGTTTGTGTGGGTGTCTCACAGGCTTTTGTTAGGATTTTAGGTGGGTGTGTTCTTACTTGATGTTATTTGGTTCAGGCCAGCGCAAGAAACAGGCCACAGCATGTGGTGTGTGGGAGCAAATACATTGCGGGCGATGTAGTGAAGGGACATTTCCTGTGTGCCAACTTCTCCTTCAGGGCATTCTCACTTTCTCACAGCCTTTCTGAAAGTCTGTCATCTTGTTTGAATAGCTCACATGGTACTTCAGGCTATAGGTAGGCTACATTTTACCCTTTGGCTTTAGTTTGAGATGACAGCATTTGGCATTTATCAGAGAGAATGATGGGGAAATAGTGGTTCAACATAATATGACCGTTAATGTCAATCAATGTTTCCTGAACCGCTTTTCAGCGAATGAGTCACTCCTCCACCACTGAATCTTCTGTGCAAGTACAGTGAAATAATGGTAAAACAAACATCTTTTGTGCTCAAACACAACAAACTGTACAATTGGACTCCTTTTGTGATTTAAAAAAAATCAGCGCGAGCAGTGTAGTCTAATTCACAAACAAATGATCCATTTTTCTTTTTAATTAAAAACATACAGCATGAGCAGTGTAAACTAGTTGAAATGTTGTCCAATTCATAAACAAATGATTCTTATTATATATAGTAAGAAACATACAATGCAAGCAGTATTCCAGTTTACTCTTTTGATCTGTTTTTTAAACTGAAAACATATACAGTGTGTAGCACCTTACTATTATATCCTTTTTTAAGTCAAAAATACCTCACTAGCAGCCTGATTCATGAACAAATGATCCAGTTCTTTTTGTGAATCAAAAACAAACTATCTGTTAGGTTTATTCATGAGCAAATGTTTCTTATGAGCTGGGTCTTTTAAAGAGCAGTTAAAAAACACATTATAAAACCTTAATAATCATTCAGAGCTGATTAATCAACATCTGACTCACTAATTATCATTATATTCGGTGCTGTCTGTATCATTTATATGCATAAAATTAGCAGCTCGCTGCTGCAAAAACATTGCTGTGGATGAAACACTGATCTCAGATAAGTTGACTGCAGTCAAACGGTTTAGTAGCATGCAGTGCATTGGCACTGGACCCCAACGTTCCCTAAAACTGAAATGAGCGCATTTTAGATAGCATGAAGGTCTTTATAGTAGTGCTTTAACTTCAACTGAACTGAACATAATTATCATTCCAGGGGTTTCTCAAGGCTATACGCTTTTGGCCCATTTTGTGTGCTCGGAGGTCCCTTGGGTTTCCACGGGGAGATTACTTTGCAGAGTCCTTCCCTCCTCTCTCTCACAGACCAGAAAAAAGAGGGCTTTCCAGGCAGAGAATCAACTCATTTAAATTCACAGTCTCTGCCCAGGCTTTCTCGGATGAGCTTTTTTTTTTGCTCCACTGCTGACAAGACACTTTTGAATGTTGCATACTTAAAACTGGATCAAAGGACAGGCAGAGATGTGAGCAGAATTTTTAACTGTTGTTCAGGGAGCAGCTCTGTCTATATCCATCTCTTTGGAGCTCATCCTGGCATTTCTCATCCCCTGGTGGGAGTAATGGTGTGTGATGCGTTGTGTTCTTCTCTGTCATTTAGACTAAACTCTCTCACGGTGTTATGAGAAATTTAGTCTGCTAGCACTGTTCAGGGGTCGGTGATGAGCCAAAACTGAAGCGGTGTACATCACTGAGCACTGATCTTTTCAGTATAATATGGAACACATGTCAGCGGTGTCTATAAAGCAATGACATTTTCAGTACAAAAAAAAGCCCCCACAATTTCGGTAATGTCATGAAACCTTTTACCACTTCCAGAATTCCTCACTTCTTTCCGGTCAGTGAGAAATCACTACTGAAAATTACTTTAGGAAATCACAATGCCACTTTACACATCCGAAGGTGTCAGGGTTTTCACATAAGACAGAATTCCCAGTGTTCACACATACTGAGGCTGGTACCATGTGCCAGTAATAAAAAAGCTAGATTTGTACATTTAAGTAAAGTAAAATATGTGTGGTGCTTGGCTCTGCAAAACTCTTTGGATCATCTGGGTCATTGCCAGGGCTGCAAACCGTATATGAGCAACAGTATTTATTAAATGAATAAATAATATGTAATATAAAATAATGTGTTTTGGTTTAATATGTGTTTAGAACAAAATACATTATTTTATACATATATTTTGGTTTTTGGCCCATGATAAAATGGCTGTAGTTTGAAGAATATGTATAGTTGTTTACAGGGAAGCATCCTTGCTCATTTTACTACATTAGGATACATTTGACATTCTCACCTCTGTAATGAGATCTGTTGTTGATATTTAAATGTCAGGCTTAATGGCAAAACCCTCAAGCTCAAACAGACTTGTATTGATTTGCTAGATCCCCTTGTTCTCATCTCATTAATCTACAATTTGATTTAACACAGGTGCTCGTCTCACATTGGCTTTTAGCTTGATTTAGAGACTCGTCACTTTTATCTGTTTTTCATAACACAGAATAACACCGGCTTGTACATACAGGCTATGCAAATCAGTTTCTATCAAGTTTGATGTATTCTTTGCAATACAGCCAGATTAGATTGATTTATTTTTAGAGCATATTTTGCATTGTATACCGCATACAATTTTTATAGACAAATATGCACAGATAAAAAAATGTAGAAACAGTATGCAGTAAATAAATGTTTAAAACAGTAGTATAAAACTCTGTTAACACATGATTTCCCCTGGTTGTGTGTTTAATTCTGCAGGTCATATCCAATTAGCATCTTGGAAAGAAAATATTGTTATTTTGTGTTTTGAATGCTTTGTGTAAATGTCTTCACTTCTGGCAGTCTCATTAAATAATGACTCAAGAGTAAAGATATTAAAATCATGATATTACTTCTGGTTTGTTAATCACATTGGAAGTGGAAGGTGAAGTTGAGAGCACTGCATTGTGGGATATAAAATCCCACACAGTGTCCTCTGCTTGTGTACTGCATATTTTGCCAAATGTAGTAGGTCATTCCATGCAAACAGAACATTTTCAAACTGTGCACGGTAAACTATTGCATTCAAAATAGCATGAGAAATATAGTAATGTCATTCAGGAAATACATGTTTTTTTTTAGACAAAATATCACCAGAATTACAATAATATTGCTTTAGTGTTGTATATGAGACTCAGAATAGCTGTCTATAATTTTTTCTTTATTTGTAGCAGGAGAAAAAAAGCTATCAGGAAAATGAGAGCATGAGATTGTTTTCTTCAAATGGCTCTCTTTTGATGTCTTATCCAATAATTCCCTCGATATGAGAGAGAAAGTTATTCTCTGCCATTTAAGCAGAAAACTCATTTCTCATTTTCCTTTTAATCCTGTGATTTGTTCTAGTCTGCTTTATTAGCTAAAGCCATTACAGTATGGCATGGTGAGATTTCTCTGCAAAACACTACATTCACCGCCACATTCGACGTCTTCCTCAGTGTCTTCGGCTTCTCAGAAAGGTGACATTTCACCAAGCCGATTAAACCCCGATGTCACCACTAACCAAAAATCATTACTATCTCCTCTATTAAATTAAGCTCTCTCTCCCACCCCAACAGTGTGAAACAATTAGATTTAAACAAAGAGCTAAATCTCCTGTTTTCCTCTCGTCTCAGCGCGTATGATGTTAAGTCCAATTTACAACTGCTGTCATCACAACAACTAATAAAAGCCAGACGGCCCTAAAGCCTTCCATAGTGATACAAACGATCAGCTTGTTTATTTGGTGTCTGTCTGCTGTGACATTTCTTGAAGTAAGATGTAGTTCTCCTTTTCTCATTGCTGCACTGGGCTTTGGTGAATTTGTAGTTCTTATTCCCTGCCAATGCTATCTCATCCATCTCTTTCCCTTTGATATGTGGACAGCTTCAGAGAACTGCATTTGTATAAAACAGAAGTTGCAGTCATCTCATGTTTTTTTAAAGGCTAGCTCTCCGTTCTCTTTGATTTTGCATGCATTGTATCGTATGACATTTACTAGAATGTTTCATTCATCTTGTCAACTAATGTTCATAAAAGACCAGGTGGAGGACAGCGTGGGAGGCTGGAGTTGGCTCACATTTATGTAGCAGTTAATTAGTTCTACATCAAAAGTGCTTCTACTGAATTACACATCTGTTCTCTTATGATCTTTGAGCTGTGCAGTTCGCTTGGGCGCCTCCACATTAAACTTGAGGTAAACTTGAGCAAAACAGTTCATCTCAGCTCATCATCATTATTAAAAGTTCAAAGTGGAACGCAGTTTTTTAGAAAATTCGTCTCTGAAATCTCAGAGATCGCCTCAGCTGGCTGAACGGCAATTGTTTGGGACAGATCTTACTAATAATGTTATCTGTGAGTATAGACCCTATAAATGGGGCCGTGTCATTGTCAGCCAGGCAGGGAAATGCGCTGTTAACTCGGTTGAGGCTGCAATGGGTTTGCTATGGAGTCTCATACGTTCAGAAGGAGAAAGCATGTAGGTATGTGCACACTCATTTATTCATGACAGTGCCGTTGTGTGTGTGAGTATGTTTTAAAAAATTTAGTAATCACGTGTGCGCAACTTAAGTCGGAGTTTAAATGCCTGCTTCCTATTTGGTCTGTCTCTTTGTCATGGGTTTTTGCTGTGTATTCCATTTACCATCTGAACACTACCTTTTATTTTGAGTAAATTCTTCTGAAGCATAAAGTTTCCTGCCATACACTGAAGATGAAAATTGGAAAGGGAAAAGATCCAATTTTGCATTCATTTCAGTACTGAGACTCAGCAGTTAGGAACTCAAAATACGCCACAGGCATGTCCTTTCTGTCTTTTTTTTTTGGGTAGTTTGTACCGCAGACTCGTTCATTACTGATTTTTTTTTTGCTTATCCTCTTGTTCTGTTTCTGTAAACAAAGTCATGTTGTCAGAATGTAATACCTCTGTTTAAGCTGAAATATTTTACTGTTTGTAATTTTCTTTTGCATTTACTAGCAGCTTTTATGACTTGAATTAATAAGGCATTAACAAACATTTTTGCAGACTATATGGTGTTTTACATCACAACTATAATGCACATTCAAAATGTCCTTTTGATTCTGGGGTACATGTTTGAATATAGAATGTGAATGAAGTACAGATGTCTTGATGTTAATGGCTTATGCATGAAAGCTAGTGATCTGTCTATTCTATTGTAAATAAATGGAGTCATAGTTAAGCTGACAGTGTCCGCTGCTGGCGGATGCGCAAACTGCAGTGGCTGCTTCACTGGCAATGATGCAGACAGCTTAACCTCTCATTATTTTAGCAGTCTGGTATATCAGTGCTCATATGATTTATTCGGGTATGCTAATAAGGTCATTTCTTCCATTTTAATACAAAATGTCTTTTGTGAAACTCTATGCATGCAGTATTAGATTTAATTGCATGTTCCATATATTTTTGTATTTTCTGTTTAATCTGCTCAAGCAGTGTCTGGTCTGGAAATGCCTCTCCAGAGTTACATCGCCAGTCTATTTGGGTGGAAGGGGTTGAAAAACAGCAGGGGGATGAAAGACTGAATATTTCATTGCAGCGACAAACAGCAGATGGCCCTCTTGAGTTTTTCTTTTTTTATTCCTCCTCTGTGATTGTGTTTCTCTGGTGATATTAATCTAAATGAGAAAATACTCTGTGTTATTGGGGCATGATATTAAATTGGCACCCCAGCCCTTATCGCAACACTCATTACCATATGATTAAAGAAACAGGCGACAGATAAATGTAGGCCTATAGCAAAAAACAGGCACTCATCCATACAATGCGTTACATAGGTGTGTTTGTCTAAAACACTGGGGGTCTCAGTGGCACCTCAGAGGTGTGATGTAGGCCTGCTTCACTTTGCACTCGTGGGGCGTGTCGGTGGAGTTGTGTGAAATTAATTTCTTAGAGATTCGCATAAACACGTGTCTCATAACGAGTGTGCTTGATTATTGTTAATACACTCAAATAAGTGAAAAACACGTATTTTCTGCGTCTCGATTCTGTTATTTGGATTCAGAATGATTAGAAATATTGGCATCTAAATATAATTATAATTAAAAAACACTATAATTAGATAAATCATATATTGAAATATCTAAATGTTGTCATCGGCACGTTTGAATCTCCTCAGCACAGAAAATACAAATATATACGGACATAAGGGTGGGTTTTTCTCGTCTTTGAAACGATGGCAAAGGAGGAGTTTGTCGTTAAGACTTGTTGATGATCTGTGAGGCTGAGGCGGGAAGCGCGTGGTCGTTAAGACTTGTTGATGCCGTTCATCTATGAGGCTGAGGCGGGAAGCGCGTGCGCCTCACTCGCTCCAAACGGCTGGAGACGCTAAATGAGCTCGAGCTGGAGGAAGAAGAGGAGCATTTCTTGAATGCGTTTTCTTTCCAGGCTAACGTTAGCACTTATGCTGCACATTTGTGTACTCCCGCTTCGGGGAAAGACTTTTTTATTTGAGTTTATTTATTTGTTCGTTCCTGTCACACCGGGTAGACGTCATCCTCACCGGAGCTGCTCGCTGTTGCTTACATTTCTCCCTCAGAAGACATGCTGCTTTAGAAAAGGAAAAAAACGCACATCTTTATTGCAAAACCACGCGACCTAGAACATGAGACTGAATGGGGAGTGATCGTCTGAGGAGATCCCTTATCAACAATAAACACCTTCGTTCAAACTTACCTCAACTCACCGTCGTTACGCCGTCGGTTATTCTCAAGATGAGTGGACGTTTGAACGGAACCAGCGTGGATATCTGCTAAACTTGTTAAATATGTGAGACATATGAATATGTGTAGTCGCAGGGCTCCACCTGGGAGACGAAGGTGGTCGCGTTTCTCCGCTTGACAGCTCAGAACGAAAAACGCTTTGTTTGCTCAGACTCCGGGAGTGGACGTCGCTGCCCAGGGTGCTGAATTTCACCAGGACCGGGTCTGAGATAAACGAAGGAAAGTGACGGATCAGAGAGACTCTCAGGCGTGCCGTGAATATATTTTCACGTTCTGTATTTTGGAGGAGCCGGGCAACTCATGTTATAATCATTTTCCGAAAAGCGTTGTGAAATCAGGAATAAAAAAAGTAACCTGCGAGCCGCCTGACTTCGAAATGAAAATCGGACAACATGTGAAATACGGACAGTTGAGTAACACTTCACCTTTGTATTCATTATGCTAATTCAGTGTCTTATTTCGCCCGTCGTGATGTGTGGATATCTTTGATCATCATCCGTGCATTTCAGAGGGCAGAGCACAGAAACAGTCGCAAAAATGGGACAATAATTGAGACAGATCGGGCGGTTTGTTGTTGTTGTCTGTGCTTTGTGTGTAAGGAGTTCAACAGCCCTGTTTTTGAGACATGGCAGCGGCGATTGCCAGCGGTTTGATCCGCCAGAAGAGACAGGCACGGGAGCAGCACATAGACCGACCATCCACCAACAGAAGGAGAAAAAGCCCCAATAAGAATAAAGGGCTTTGCAATGGGAACCTGGTCGACATCTTCTCCAAAGTGCGAATCTTCGGCCTCAGGAAACGCAGACTACGACGACAAGGTGTGGGAAGTTCCGTACATAAGAAGTCTATGCTATGTTTAATGTCTTGAGATAATATACGCCCACATTTCATTTTCACATTCAGCTTTGACAACAAGGGACTCACGGCATGGAGCTGCTGTTTATCTTGACGAGAATAGCTGATAGGGTTTGTATAGACTTGTGTTGTGTCTTGACAGATTTCTTTGACAGTCTGTTTTTATTTCCATCAGTCTGCAAATCTGTCATTTTTTTTCCCCCAACGCAAATTGTTCAATATGTAGTAAGAGCAGTCAGTAATGAGACCACGTATTCAGCTTAAATCTATGTACGTCATGCTTACAAAATAATTCTCAAAACAATTCTCCTCCGTTTTTGGAGGCCACATATATCAGAGCTGGATATTGTTTTGATTCAAAGTAGATATGTAGGCATTGTTTGAGATATTCTGATATTTGGCAGGCTCTCTATCTTTGCTATACCCTTGGGAGGTGTTGATGTTGAATTATTGGCACGTTTCATGATCGCAAGTAAAGCAGCAGGTGCCCAACGTGTTGCAGGAAAAAAAAATGCTATCACATCATCAGTAAACAACATCCAATGACAGCTTATCTTAATAGAAATGCCAAATATTCAGTTTAGGTAAGATTAAAATAAAAACAGTCTTTCTGTCACCCCAACAGTATTGGAGCCCTGTTCAGATGAAAAATGAAATTATGATGTGACGTAAAGATTTATTATTCTAAATGTAAGTATTTCTAGTACAACAATAATACATTTATCCTTTTTTTATATATCACATTGATCTCACAATTTTTATCTTTTAGTGTATGCAAGGTGGTTTTATAGAATATCAGAAAATGATAAGACGATAAACAATCAATCTCTTTTTTTTTTCAGGAGACAATCTTATCAATTGACGGTCACGTCCGGACAGTCATATAGTTAATATGTTAATGTATAATCACGAGTGTTATATACTCATTTTCAGAATCAGAAAATATTCTTGTCTTGTGTGTGCATTTTTGGCCTGGAAGCAGAAATTATTAAAAAAAATAAATAAATAAATAAAATCATTGTAGGCCAGCAGCTTATCCAATAGATGAGCTACAGTCTGATAAAACTATAATAGAGGTGGCGATTTGGAATACTGTATATCATGGTACCTGTCAGAAATGTCCAGAGGGGAATCTTGCACAAATAAGTAGTGAGTAAAAGATGTAGCTGTTGCCAGGAGAAACTGAGAGTGATGAATTAGCCCTGCAACGTCTCGGCTAACGTGCACCTGTGACGGCCATCTTATTACAGATGGCGAACAGCTCATGGCCTCCCCTCACACTCCTAGTGTTAACTTTTTCGGAAAGCAGCTTCTTATAAGGCTTGAAAGTCAAGCTTACCCACGTCGTCACTATTTACAATTACATATGGTGAATTGAAAACATTACGTTGTCTTTAAGCATTTGCTGTTTAAGATGACTACCGGTGCTCACAGCTGGTTGGATGGCCTCTTTTGAGTCCCGTTGCCTGTTGCGTTGTTGCCTGAGTTACTTTTGACGGAGCACCCCCTGGGATTTACCTCATTAATTTCCCATTGCAGCTAGATTTACAAAATCTTCAGTGAGCATTTTCACAGCCTTGAGGGCTCACCAGGGGCTCTGTGAAGCTGAGCGTTAACCTGCCCACCCTCATAGGTTCTTTCACATGTGTGTGCTCAGGAGAAATAATGGTTAGTTTAGTGGTGGTAATTTAGTAGTGGTCACAGGAAGGACACTCTGAGCATAGCCTTCGAGCACAGCCATCATGCAAGGCAGTGAGATGCTACGTTCGTCTCCATTTTAACTCTGACTTTTAGGTCGTGACATGCAGACAATAGGAATATTCCCCTGAGTATGGAAAAGCATGTACAGACCATGAACTGAGACATTTGCCTTGTGGCAGTGTAGTAAAAGAAATCAGAGAAGACTGTAGTTAAAAAAAAAAAAAAACTTGTTCAAGCGTATTTTCAGTGTCCTTTAGGTTTGGCAAAATGAGTAATGATGATGATAATAATGGTGCTAGTGTGGACCTCAAGCCTGTGTTTTATAATTCGGTCAGCACACCATCCAAAAACAGCAGACAAGGAACAGTCCTTGTATACTGTTTCATATTGACTTATTTGACTTTCTAGACTCTCAAGCAGAATGCTATTATTGACAAGGCATTGACGTGACCAGATCGTTACAGAGATATGTGTCATGTTGCATTGATTCAAGATGATCGTGCTGATTATTAGAGAGTTCTGTAAATGTGTAAATAACACTAGTTGTAGACCCAAGTAAACTCACTTTACATTTTTTTTGTCTTGATTATCGTCAGAGACAAATTTCAGGGATCATTCTTGGGCCATAGGGTAAAATTAAATGAAGGATCTATAGTAACAGCTGATGATAATATATATGTGTGTGTGAGAGAGAGAACATGAATGTCTTAATATTTTCAAGCAAAGATTTTTCTACACAAGGTCTTACTTTGGTTTTGTAAGGTACAATTTCAATTTAAGATGTCAAAATGGACACACACCAAAGTCTTAGCTAAAATGTACGTTATGAAGTCTGACAGTTGTAGATGCAAAGTCTGTTTTAGCTTTTACCCAAGATCTCACTATGGTGAAATTGTACAAACTGGCAAGCAACAGTTATAAAACTGCAAATGACTTAAGGCTGGGATAAAGGTATCTCAGAATAAAGGTTGAATAAGGTTCCCTATAGGCCAGATATTGAAATTAACTGACTGTTGGTATATATTTATTCCAGTTAATTTGGATGCTGGACCCATATGCCATTTTGAGCCTTCCTTGTCTGATGGCATGATTCTATTAAAATGAGGAGGCTTAGTTGTTTGTTAATGTCCATGACCTCTGAAAAAAATCTCCAGACATGAAAGGTCTCCATCAAGCTGGTAAAAACAAGTGCATCTTTCATTTATTTAAAATCTCTTGCTTCAAAACAGAGAGGTTATCTGTTTGATTGCATCTCAGAGTGCTGCCATGTAGCAATTTTTACCCTTTTTACTCCACAGGACATTTTATGTCCTGTGGCCATGAAAAAATAAACATTGTTGTGAAGTGATTGCTTACTAAAATGCCCTGCTGCAAACTCAATTTATAAATTTAGTAGGTGGAAGGTTCTTATATAGCAAAACGTATAACTCTAACCTTGTATTCAAGTCTCGCTAAAAGCATGTAGCGAGCCAGGAAGGGTGCAGAAATCATTTAGCCATCTTTATCAATTAACTGCAACAAAATTAGATTGTTTTGCAGTATTTATTGTCATTTTGTGCTTCTGCATTTATCCACTGTGAAAGTTCAGTGCTCTGATGCTTATTATCCGGATAAGTGATAAATATGACACAGATTCTTCCTGCAAGACATGGTTCAACACGCTGTTTGGACGTTACGTTTTGCGTCCAATTAGAATGCTCAGTGGAATGGAAGACCACCAGTGGAGACTAGCTTTTAATCTCTCTCTATGCTAAGTCTCATTAAAAAGTCTGATGAATCTTGCATACACTCAATTAGTTCTGACTGAAAGTGCATTGCGCCTCCTTTAGTCTTGAGTGTAAGGTGGTGCTTGTTCTTTACTGTTTAAATTACTGAGCTTGATGTCAATTCGCCTATAATGACTAAACTACTTTTCGGTTTTGCACGTTTGACTTCCGCCACATTCCACCACGTAGTGATATACGAAGTGGTATTCATTGTTATTTGCAGAGGTGAGAGGTATAGTGTGTGTGTGCGTGTGTGTGTGTTTACATGCATATATTTATTGTACTGCATATGTGTGTGTGTGTGTGTGTGTGTGTGTGTG
>SCHK01014412.1:0-13625 GCA_004124795.1 Poropuntius huangchuchieni
TCTTAAATATATACATGCATGTGTGCGTATTTATATATACACATAATAAATATACACACATTTATTATGTAAACAAAAACTTTTATTTTGGATGTGATTTATCATTTGACAGCACTAATATATATATTTTTTAACTTATGTATTTATTTGTCATTTCATATTTCAAAAATCGAAGTTTAATGTCTTAAATAATATCAATCATGCAATTGTAGTGCACATGCATTTATGACACCTACAAGCTGCATTAAACATTCTTTATAAATACATCTAAATGCCACTTAAGAAGCAGTTCATGTGCCACTTCTGTAGTGTAAAGATGGCTTTAGTTCTGGTGATTGATAATAGTTCTACAATGTCTTATTTTTCTAATTGAAGGTATTGATTAAATGTATTAATTTGACATGATAAAAGACAACACACATATTTATTACGGTTAGAAAAAAATTTAAAATTGCCCTGGAAATCAATTTAGCAAATATCAAATATTGCCCTTTTTGATGATAGATATAAAAAATAGACATAAAAAACTGATATATATATATATATAAAGTTTATATCTCTCAGTACTGTGAACTAATCACCTCACAGAATATAAAGAATGTGAAGCTCTCTGGGAGTCTGATGTCCACAACAGGCCTAAATCTGCCAAGATGTCTTCAGTATTTACTGCACAACCGTCCAAGTTTGTTTTCTATTATCCATTAATTTATTATTGAAATACATTGTATTTGACATGCCCCTAATGTGATTGATCAATTTATATATCAGTCTGACAGTCTCTTCCGGACTAAGTGGGTGGTTATTGGCCAGAATAAGCAACGCATTTCAATATAACTAACACAGTTCCACTCACATACATGCACCCACACACCTCATTTTTACAGCCTTTGCACTTTCCGATTGATCTTTTCATCTCATCTTGTACATTGTCTGCTTTATTCCAGTTGTGCAGATCAGTCCTGCAGACGGCACACACAGGTTTCTGAGGCCGCAAGCACTCCTTGAGACAGCTTTCACAGAATCTGACCAAAAGAAAAGGATATACTTTCACACAAAAAACATTTTATTAAGACATATAGTAAATAAATACTTTTTTTGTCCCTTAATCAAATATGCACATTTGGTTAGAAACACATTCACACACAAGTCGGATTTCCACCCATTTTAATTCTTCCATTAAAATAAATAAATAAATAAATAAAAATAAGTGTCAATGTGTATTATTAAGGTAGGCTATCTTAACAAGTAACTTATCAAGGTGTTTCTCTATATGTCACTTTTACTAGTGTAATGTTTGTCAGTAATGTACGAGCTTTAAAATGCATACAAAATGTAGGAGCACTTCATTGAAGGACAACGTGAGCATTGTAGTTTCAAGCAAAGGCATAATTAAGTGAGCACTACAACTCCCAGCATCCCACACAGCACAAGTTTAGTACACAAGAAGCAAAACTGAAAGTAACCAATTTCTGTTTCCTACAAAAAAACCTCTCACCATCAACTGCATTCATTAATGATTATTCGACACGATCATATTAAAATTAAATTACATGCCATGGAGTCTGCGCGTCGGTTTCACGTGATAACTTGATTAACAAGAAACTAATCAACATGTCAAACGAGAAGTTCCTACTGCAAGGCACGAGACCGCAAGGATACTCACGTATGTCCGCAGTCTGTGGTCATCGGAGAGATATATATCTCCAAACACACGGGACAGAGGAAGTCCTCATATTCTGCATCGATCACATCAGTTTGAGGCTCTGTTTTGAGCATAGCCATGTCTGCTGCTGTGTTCCGTGTTCTTGAACTCCGATGAGATTCACTGGGATGGGAGGAGCCATAACTCAGCTGATCGCATCAGGAAATACATTATTACAGCCTTATTTGTCTGATGACAGAAATAGTAGTGGGTAAATAGATGACTGCAATGTAGTACCTAGTGTGTGCGTGTAGTCTTTTAATGAAGAGTTATGAGTGTGATATGGCAAGTGGTCTCCGATTCATAAGCGAATCACGGATTTGAACCGGTTCTTTTAAATCATTTGGAAAGCTTGAATGTGAAAATGAATCACTCCAATGCGAGGTAGAATGTAAACACATTTAATACAATTCAGTTACAACATATACTAAAAAAAAAAAAAAAAAAATCAAATGGTAGGGAAGATATAAACAACAGGAATACGTTAAAGAGTGCACAAGCTCGCAAAACTCGGAATAGCTTTTTGTTTCTTTAAGGGCAATGTGGACTCGTGCTTCACTTCATTTTTAAATGCCATAAAACACGATTTTTCTTTTTTTTCTTTTTTTCATAAAATTTACATTTATGTATATGAAATTTAGCCATTTAAAAAATATATATTGTCAACAATAAAATCAGGTAGCCTACAAAAAAAAAAAAAAAAAGGCCAGTGCCATTTTGTATTCTATCTGTTTTCTTTTTATTCATTATACAATTAACAAAAACAAAACAGGCCTCTAATACTAGCTTGCTCTATTCTTTTTTAATTATATTTTTTCTTTTTATTTATTATATAGGCCTAATAAAAAAAATAAATAAAAAAAACTTGCTACGTGTACTGCGTTAAACCAACTTAGACTTGTTATAGCACTTGCATATCATTGCTCATTTATTGTTTTTGATTACTTCCATTGTCCTCATTTGTAAGTCACTTTGGATAAAAGCGTCTACTAAATGACTAAATGTAAATATATATGTAATATGCAGCATGGGTTTCGAAGCAACATCCTTCTGGAAAAGGGCTCTTACTGATCTGTTATAATTATTACAATGATACGAAAAACATATTTTATCAATAGAGGAGTGTGAGAGTTGTAGGAATTCCTGATAATGTAATTTTTTTTTTTTTTTTTTTTTTGCTGTTTAAACAACCTTCATAGCTATTTTAGGAGTGATTACGCCAAAAAATAGTTGTGAATTCCTTTGGCATTATGGGAAAATTATATTTTGCTCATTCCTCATGTAAAAAGAACACCATTTGAATTAAATAACTGGTCTACCAAAACGATGCTATTTCGAAAAAGTAGTTTTCAATGAGGTAGAACCTTTTTTAAGCTTGAAACTGTAGGTGATATACTATATATATATATATAACTTGTGACCCTGGACCAGTAAGTCGCATGGGTGTATTTGTAGCAATAGCAAACAATACGGGTCAATATGGGTCAAAATTATCTATGTTTTTCTTTTATTTCTTAAAATATTATGTGAAGATCTATCTAAATTTTCTACCGTAAATATATTAAAACTTATTTTCTGATTAGTACTATCTATGCATTGCTAAAGACTTAATTTGGCAATTTTCTTTAGATTTTTTCAACCCTCAGATTCCAGTTTTTTTCAAATAGCTTTATCACAGCTAAATATTGTCCTATCCTAACAAGCTTATTTATTCAGCTTTCAGATGATGTGTAAATCTTAATTTCAAAAAAATGGCTGGTTTTGTGGTCCAGGATCAGATTAGAAACGTAAACAACAGGATTTGCAGAAGAAGAAAAACATTAGTGTCTCAACTGGAAGGACAGCAACAAACATCGCCACTGACTGATTACTCATACATTTACAAACCTAATGAGTTTAGGGTAACTGAAAACAGCACGATGTTTAAGCAAACATGTATTGAAAGTTTAGAAGACGTTAAATGCAGCGCGGAGACTTCTGGGAACTGTTTTGGGCGCTGACTCCAATGAAGTGAATCGTTTATGCGAACCGACTCGCTGAATGAATCGAACGATCCAGCGCTAGTCCCGCAGCCTGCAGCCTCGGGAGCGCGCAGGGGAGGCAGCGTGGCGCATGCGCAGTGCGGCGGTGGGGATTTCCAGCGGAACATGAAGGTAAGAGGCGCTGGATGATGGGGAGAGGGCGGCTCGGTAATGCTGCTGCCCAGCACTGCGTGACACTCAACGGGCATGTTTACATTCACGTCTTGTTCTGATTGAGGTAATCAAAAAGTACGTTAATTGCAGGATGGCGTATGGTTAAATTGTGTGGTGTGTGTGGATTTACAGGGCCCTGCAACTGCGCTAATGTTAGCAGTGCTGTGCTAGCTGCATCTGATATCTGTCACAGATGAGGTTGAAACGAGTTATTATAGTAGAGTAACAACTTTATTAATGTCTATCCCTTTAATAAAGGCAAGTTGAGAAGTCAGATCGGATGACTGGCGCGTTGACAGATTTATTTACTGTGAGTAAAGGAGACTGTCAGATTAGCTGTGTGGCTAACACACGTCACTGTTTATCTCACTGTAGCAATGAAATGCAGATAGAAAATAATTATTTATCAGCACCTAACTGTGTTCTCTGCGAACGCGGATTTGTTTAGGTGGGGATTTTAGCTTTACCATGTTCAGTGTGGTGTTGTGATTATGATATGCTGCTGTCTTGATGAATGGTGGTAGTGATGAGAATGATGATGATGATGTATTGACAGGCCTCTCTGATAAAGTACATGCAAATACCTGATGTTTAGTGTGTTAGTATGAATTAAGAAGCTTGAAATGACAGACTATATCATTGAAGGTACACGCTTGGTATACTGTGCGAGTGTTCAGTTTGGCAGCCTAACCATAAAGTGCTTCTGCTAGAAATAGAGATATATTCTCTGTACATTATTATTGGCAGGTTCAATAGGAAATATGTGCCTGCAGAGTTTTGCGAAACGTTCTGAATTCCTGTCATTCACAGAAATGACAATTGATGAATTTTTCCTTCTTCCTTAACTGTTTGATTGTTAAATGTTCTGGCTAATTTGCTTGTGATTTCAGCCAAGGACGTCTATAAAGTACATGGAGAAAGCTATTAATTAGCATTGGCATTCATCTCAATTAATACAGAACCACCTGAAAGTACTGTTGTACATGGCCAGCTTGCTGCCATCTTTGCTCATGGTAATTGTCTGACTGAAGAACCAAATCCCATTAACTCAAACATGCATGGCAGTCGACAGATCAAAGGTGTAGTCCATTTTGATTTTTTTTTTTTTAGTTGTTATAATAAAGACATGTAATCCTTAGTATAGATAATGAAACATTTGCAGTGTATATGTTGCTTGCAAAAAAAGACGTTTTGTTGGAATACGTGGTTGTATTTAAATGGGTCTCAATAGAGAAAGATGTACCAAAATGTTGTTGTTATGTAATCTACCCGCCCACAGGATGTAACTTTTACAAATTTTTATTTCTCTCAGTTGAGCACATTCAAAAATAAATCCATTCCACAGAATTACACTCATTTTCATTTAAAAAAAAATGCTCATAAAGCTCACAAAATGTAAAACAGATTTCATTTAGGCCCACCTACATCATAAATAGACTATGTATTTGTCATTCTCGTGGTCTGCTTTGGTCTTTCTGTGGTGCGTGCCTGCATTATGAACTAGCCATATGATTGCAGGCAAAGGGACTGAGGCAAGCCTAATGTATTAGACTGCAGCCTGAGTGGTCTTTTTCAAACAGATTTTCTTCTTCTGTCGTTGCAGCAGCTGGCAGCGTTGGACATGGTGTTTTTAATGTGCGCTCCTCTCTGCAAACCCTGACCTTCAACCTACTGTGAAGAAAAGCCTGGAAGTAAGGGCTTAATAAGGTTAGGACTCTCCATCCAGCACCCAACTCAACTACCTTCTCTTGTCATGTTGAGGTGTTTTGGCTAATGAGGAACCCAGAGATGCCCGTTACAGCATGAAAGAGCCTTGGGCAAGGCGTATGCCCGAATTAAACCAAGCACATCTTCACTTTCATTATTCCATATCGCTCCTTTGGAGGATGATCGCAGCTTGCTGATTTTCCCCACCACACTGCACCGTTGTCCCAGGTCTTCCGGTGTCTCGTGGGAGAGAGGTCTTGAGATGGCAAGGGGTCCCGTTTAAAGAAACTCCTGGATTGTAGGTTAAGAGGTTGCAAGCTACGCAGCCCACTGCCACCAATGGATGCCAAGTTGCGAGAAGATCTATTTCGCAGGTATGTGGCGTCTTTGGAGAATCGGCTTGAGGAGGGAGCCGGTGAAGGAGGAGGAGGAGATAAGCAAGGAGCTAAGACAGAGGAGGCACTGATTTCTACTGCAACAGCACTGCTTGGCTCATACCAGCCCGATCCAGGGCAGCGCTTTCGCATGGTTCGGTTCTATGAAATTGCTGAGAACTCCCTGAGGACTCAGAGAAGCGCAAACTTGCGGACATTGGAGACGGCCTTTGCGACGCTGGAAACCATCTGTTCCAACTTGCTGCTCTTTCCTTGGAAGAAAGAGTTCCGTTGCATAAAGGTGAGTCAACAGATTAAAGGATTCATTATTATTATTGGTTTTCATGGAGCACAAAGGGAATGATGTTTCAGTAGGGCTTGATGATTAATTGAAAAGAAATCAAAACCGAATGTAATATTACCATGTCGGTTATGTTGTTTTTTTAATCCCATTAAAGGGATAATTTACACACAAATAAAAATGTGAAAAATACCCCCAGGACATCCAAGATGTAGGTGACTTTGTTTCTACTGTAGAACACAAATTAAGATTTTTAACTCAAACTGTTGCAGTCTGTCAGTCATACAATGGCAGTCAATGAGACCTAGAGCTTTGAGAGTTAAAAAAAAAAAAAAAAAACAACGTACACAGACAAAATCAAATTAAACCCTGCGGCTCGTGACAATACATTGAGGTCTTAAGACACGAAGCGATTGGTCTGTGCAAGAAACCAACTGTCATTCACAACATCTGGTGCGTGACACGTCAACGCGCTCTGGCACATAGATATATATACATAGATGCCTCGTTAGCGACTGTTTCTATAGACCACGATTTGTAAGGATCTATGTATACATATCTATGTGCCAGAGCATGTTGAGGCTTCACGCACCGGATGTTCTGGCAGTCGGACATTGCGGTGTATCTGAAGTAAAAAATTATAGAAATACTGTTCAGTTTCTTGCACAGACTGATCGTTTCGTTTCTTAAGACCTCAATGTATAGTAACGAGCCGCAAGGTGTAATTCAGTTTTGTCTGTGTATATAAATTTTTTTTTACTCTCAAAGCCGTGAGTCCCATTGGCCTGCATTATATGACTGACAGACTGCAACGGTTTGAGTTAAAAAATCTTCGTTTGTGTTCTACTGAAGAAACAAAGTCACCTACATCTTGGATGCCCTGGGAGTAAGCAGATAAACATCAAATTTTCATTTTGGGGTGAACTATCCCTTAAATACTTTCCCCTTAAAATATTTACCGCGTGTATAGTCGGCACTATATATTTTGCAGCGTCTAGCATGTGAGAGGTGCGTTAAAAAACTTTTACACGCAGTGTAGTCTTGCAGGTATACCGGTACTAGAAAGGTGTCACAATACCCTGCGTTTAAAAACAATACGATTCCTCATTTTATTAGTACCGGTACTTTAAGACTGACAGCTGTAGTTCCAAGAGTTCGACAATGGGGAGCAGTGTGTGGGCAGCGCACTGCTTCTACGGCACATCGAGTGCGTGCCGAATAATTTTTTTTTCCTCAGATGCACTCTGACAGACATCCCGACTTGTTCAAAGAATTTAAAGAAAAATAGGTTAGCGAATATGATACCAGTATAATATTCTGCTTATGTCCTTAAATATAATTTAAATGAGTGTGATTAACCGCAAAGAGGTGTATTGAGTCCAAGACTGCTTAATAAGTGATATGTCATTTCAAATATAGAGTTACATTAATTAGAAAGACTTTAATCTTAGACTTTGATCTAATGATCCAGTTCTTACTATTTTAAATCTTAATGTGCTAAAAGCAAACACTGGGTGTTTACTAATAAATAAAAACAAAGTTAAATTATTCAATGACTTTTCCTGTTATTTTTTTCCCCAATGATATCAATTCGGTATTGGTATCGTGATATTTAATTAAGGTATCGTATCAAAGTCAAAATTTTGATATTGTGACAACACTAACACAGTGACACTCATTAATGTGAGTTCCAAAACAGCGGACCAATCAGAAGAGCCTGGAGGCGGGGCAAGCATCAAGAGCTTTTGCTTACAGTAGTAGGTTTTGTATTTGAGGGTAACATGGTGGAGTCGGCATTCTGCGCTGCCCTGCGCTTTATTTAAAAAACACTGTCCTGAGCACTGTGTGTCGCAGTTTTAGATGCAAAAACTTGTTCTGTGTGAATGACCAGTAAGAACCTAGAGTAAATACTTGACACGACAAGATCACTGAGATGGTGCCCTGCTCTTTCTCCTAATCAGTAGTCTTATATTTACATTCATTATTTAAAACATTTGTTTACAGGAGATGCAAGTTATTTATATTCTGCTTTTCACAATGCATTATTTAAAACAATATTAATTTACAAGACATACAAGTTATTTTCTACTTTTTACATGACAACATTTAAAAAGTAGGCTATTTTGTTTGCTGGTTATTTTTTCATTTTGACATGGCAGTATGCCTTTATTTTGTTTGCAAATTAAAAATTAAACATTTTTTTAGGAAGCTTGCTTTTTACAGTTAAACTGAGACGTCTTTATTTCAATCAAGCTCTGATTTTAATTGTTCAAAATATTCAACAAATAACCACAAACACTTGTTTCCTTCAATTATTTTAAAATCACAAAGATAAGAAATGCACTTTCGTCATTAGGAAAAAAAAATCCCACCTTTAATAGTTGAGTATATCTACATTACAAACCTTTAATGAACTGTGAGGGCAAGAAAGAAATTCAGGTAAAGTGTTCAATTAATCGAGGTTTTAAATTTTAGGTCATATCACCCAGCCCTACGTTTCAGTGAGAAGCTTGTAGTTTCAGCGAGACTGCTCTGCATTCTGGGGATAATTATTCAGCCTTCTATTAAAACCCTTTTAGTTTGTGAATGTGAAAAACTACAGCGTAATGACTTTTCTTTCACTCTTACAGACCTTCACGGGGCCGTACGTGTACCAGTTGCAGTCGGTGATATGCGACGCAGACCTGCGTTCGCTGCTGCGCTCCATGGGCTATTCAAGAGACCAGGAATTGCAGTACCACGTTAGGGACCATCCAGGTGGAGCCTCCCACCTCCGGCAGCTCGCCTTCGAACTGCTCCTCGCCCAGGCTGAATGCCGCCTGCTGGGCGAGGTGGTGTCCATGTCTCGGGGCTTCGCCTCGGAGCTGGAGGCCGTGGAGGTGAGGAGGAACACCAGAGAAGATGCGGCAGGGTGCGCTGACGCCCTCCGCCGACGAGACAGCCTTACGGGAGACTTGTCTCGCCTGTCGGTGCGGCCGATGGACATTGACCGTGCCCACCTAAGGCGAAGCGGGCGACCGTCCAAGTCGGTGGATGTAACGGACAGCGCAGGGCACTGGCACCAAGCCAGCAAGCCAGTGCTGAAGGCCTCACTCAGCCTGCGCAAAGAGCCGCTGTTCGTCGACACGGAAGAAGACATGAAGGATGAAATCATCCGACCGAGCCCTTCGCTTTACCCTGTGGCGGCGCCACCCTCTTACAGCCCTGTGGCTGACTTCTTCCCTATTCAGTCGCCCCCGTCTGAGCCATACTCCTACCACTTGTCCTCCCTGGATGAGGTGGACTTGTACACTGAACGGGGCCACCAAACGCCCTCTAGGCCGCCGAGCCGGGAGCCTCGAGAGTCCCGGGACAGTTGGGTCTTGAAGGGGCACGTGATGAAGTGCCAGGGCTGTGGCATGGGCTGCCCTTCGCTCTCCTCTTGCCAGAGGTGCGACATGATCTTGTGTTCGTCCTGCCACGCTGTGGAACCGGCTCCTTGTTGCGGCTTCCAGGATTACACTAAAACTTCCCGCCCTTTGGATGGCTACATGCCCATCAAGGAGAAGCTGTCCGTCTACTCCAACGCTCACTCGCACACTCACCCTCACCCGCTTCCCCACGCTCAGTCCCACTCGCTGCTGCTGGACAAAGCTGTGATGAGCGCCAAGCTGTTTCCCAGTAAAGCCGTGGGTTCCAGCAGCAGTCCGGTGGTCGGCTCGGTCGGCAGCGGTGGGGGTGAGCGGCTGAGCGTGGGCGGCTCGCGCTGTGGCTTCTGCAACAAGCCAGGGGCCTCTCACACCTGTGTGAACTGCTCCAAGGTGTCATGTGACATGTGCATGAGCCTCTACGCCAGCGACGTGTGCACCCGCAAAAATCCTCATCATAACTTTGTGCCCAATCATCAACTCAATTTCAAGTCCAGCACCATATCCCACCTCGTATATCGATAGACCAGAAACACAGCAGTTGTGCACTACACCTTGGTCTTTTTATCTCTGCTTTTACCACCCTTGTTTTTTTTTTTTGGTTGTTTTTCTTTTGATTTAACTCTTCCTGCTTCCTTTCTCAGTTGGCAGTTGTTTGGTTTTGGTCATGTGATCTTGCAGTGCATTTCCTGTCCCTCAGTAGCTCTACTTTTTCAAGGAAAACAAAAAAAGCGGTTTGACCAGAGAATTCCACTCAGTATCAAGTGTTTGTTAACTTGAAAAATAACCACGCAGCGCATAGGAACTGTGAATGTTTAGCAGAGACTCCAATCTGGAATTGAATCGAGCAACTTGGAACTTCTCAAACTTGAACACAAGAAAAAAAAAAAAAGAAAACATTACACTGGAAGTAAATAGTATATATTTTGAATTGTGAATCTATAGATCTATGTAAGACTGTCGCTCTCATGGTGGGGTGGTTTTCCCAGTTGAATGGGGCTTCGGTTGTGAATTTGTATCAGACTTCTAGTTGCTGTTAAGTCACTATGTTGAGTCCTCTGACAAGAAATGCCTTGTGGGTTTACCCCTAAGAAGTCAGCCTACGCTGTTCAAAATGCTGCTGTTGAAAGTAAAACCAGGAGGGGGCGCTCCTGGCCTCTAACATGTTTTGCAAGCACCATGAAACTCTTTTTTTGGCAAACGTCATATGCACATACTGTTGATTATGTCAGTGTATATATATATTTTTTTCCTCTGTCCAGTTTTCCCTCACATTGTTTTAACCTGTTAAGTCATTGAAATGGAGAATAATTTAATATTTTGCTACGCTGACTGTCATAAGAAACAATTATTTTTTGTTAATTCATTGTACAATACATTTAAGATGGTGTGTTTGCTTACAGTGATAAACTAAAGTATTGCTGGGTGAATGTCACGAATGGTTTTATGGGTCGTATTTCACCCCACCATCCAAAGAAGATGTGATATTTTACATAGAGAAAATGAGATTTTCATTACTGCAGTGAAAAAATACACAGATACAGTGTTGAAACTCATACTTTATGATCCAGAATGGTCTTGTTTAATGTAAAATTAAAATGAGGATAAACTAAATTCAGTACAACAATGAATTCTTACAGTAGTACTTTATAAATGTTATGAGAATTAGAACTTGAAAAATTAAATCGTCTTTATGCAAACTATTTTTTCTTGCTGTTTTTATTTATTTATTTATTATTATGGGGTAAAATATGACTTGGACATGTTTTGTGACATTCACCCTAATTGGCCTGATTTTTATTCTTCCTTGAATATAACACTAATTATATATTTTTCCTTTTTTTTTTTTCTTTTCTGCAGCTACTACTATTGTTTTTTGTTAGTTTTGTGTGCCTGTACCAACAGAACAAAGTCAGTATATCATTCTGGTTACATATCCTTAATTTCAGAGACCTTTCAACCTGCTCTCCCTGCTGCCTTAGGTAACCTTTCCAATCACCTAAAGGCTGCACTAAATGCAGGACTCGATGCTTAATGTCTGTACGCAGCATAAAGCGAGGGCCAAAACAATCTGTCAGGGAAACAGAAACTAGCACAAGATATAAAGATGGCATGTTCTTACGAAGTAACGTCAGTACGTGTTTTTGATTTAGTGAACGAGTGTTATGGATGCGGTCAGTCCTCTCCTTCTCTCTCCTTGCCTTTGTCTCTGTGTTGAATGAAACTCTGCTGTGTCTTCAAATTCTGCAGTTGTTTCCAGTACTGAACAGCAGCCAGGAATAATTTGATTGGATTTTTTCACTCAAATGACAGCGATCTAAACTGCGATGTGCCAAACTTCCACAGGCTGTGAAGACAGAACCGTTCCTGACTGCTCATCTGCACGATAACTGAGCCATTTGGAGGTGTTTTAACCCTGAGCGCTGGATAACCTGTGTGTGTCTATCACACACCTGTCAGTTCTCATCGTAACCTGTTAATGGGTTTGTGTGGTGATTTTACTAGAGATGAACTGATGATTGAATTGACCCTGACATGCCCCTCCATACACACACACACACACTCCTCTGCTCCTCGTTTCCCTCTGTCCACGAAGCATTATTAACATTTGCAGAGCTCTGATCTCTGTCTGGTAAACAGGTTTTATCTTCAACGGAGACGTGGAGGGACGGGGGTGAGGAGTTAGCCACAATGTTTGTTGATAAAAGTATAATCCTATAATTATATAAATTAATTAAAAGCGATGATTTTATAAAATAATTTCAAAAAATAAAGTTCTACAAAAAAGCACTGCCTTTGGTGTTTGGGTTTTGGATAAAACATGAGGTAAAATTTACTGAATCATCACAACTGACAGGAATTTTCAGGATGTATGTATATAAAAAAATCTTTAGGGAATTGTTAAACACCAGTTTAAAAACAACAAAAGCAGCCTTATTGCAAAACTGTATTTTAAGTTTATCTATTCTACACAGTGATACAAAAGTGCAAGATTATTTATTTAGTCTGATTTCCATGTGATATTCACAGGCACAGGACTAAGGCAAAACATGGAATTTGTTTGCAAAATTAGATAAAATGATCATTTTTTTTTTAAAAAATGGAGTTGTTTTGTCCTGCATTCCTATTAATATCAATCAAACTGGAGTTGGATTGTTTTGATTAATAACTCAACGAACACAGCTAACACAAGAAAAACATGATTTAAAAAAAAATTATAAACACAGACTTTTTAAAACAATCTCTTCACATTTACCCAACACTGTAAGTATACTTTCTAATAATTGAACATAAAAGAAGACGAAGAAAAAGAAAGAAAAAAAAAAAGTCCACCATAGAAGAAAATAATGTTACTTGTCACATAGTAGTGTGATGTAGTGTGGCATCCCTCATATAGTTTTTTTTATGTTATTTTTTTTATTATTGTGTACTGCAATTATACTGTATGCAGAGGTGGAAACTTATTACAAATACTTTCGTTATAGTACTTGAGTACATTTTTACATTTTTTCTACTTTCTTGAGTATAATTAAATTGTGGTACTTTTACTTGAGTAAAATAAAACTAAAGAATTCAACTTTTTCACCAAAAGTATAAGGTATAAAAAAAAAAGGTGCCGATGGTGAGCTGAGCGAGTTGGCGTTTAACGGCCACTTTTCAAACTCCTGGGGTGGAGCCCTGCACTTCAGCCAATAACAGACAGGTCTTATTCGGGTAAAAAACCAATCAAAACTTCCAGTTCATCTGGGGGCAGAGCGATCAAACTGCGCTTTGCTTTGACTGTCAAGACATAGCTAATATCTTCTCTCTTGACTTTTTCCACCATCTTTCTGCCTGAGGCTGAGCCTGTTCCCATGAGCACTAGATGTTGCCAATTTAGCAATTTTGTAGCTAGATTTATTAGGGTGACCATACGTGCCATTTTCCCAGGACGCTTCC
>SCHK01014593.1:0-12673 GCA_004124795.1 Poropuntius huangchuchieni
GAAGGCATATCTGAGTCATTTTGAGTTGGATCTTTTCAATAGCCTAAATTGATTGAGCAAAACCCATTTAGGCCTGTTTTGTTCGGACACGAATCGGATATACCTTGTTTTTAACTCACTGACTCAGTGTTTTTTCTGAAACAACGCTTCACAAGATATATCACGAAATTGTTTGAACCACTTTTATGATAGATTTTGCGTCCTTTAATAGCAACCAGTACAATATTTAAATTGTATCTTTTTGTGCTTCATAAAAAGCAAACCGTAAGGGTTTATAAAGACAACACATCTCTTTTGTTGGATGCACTGTAACGTGTCTATATTTAAACATGTAAGCTTGGCCTTCACGCAATCTCCTCCCGAACGCCCCTGACCCGCGACCTTCCTCTAAGGTGCTTCCTTTTGCGCAAGCGCAGAACACCCGCTGTGAGCACAGTAGAGCCAAGATGGCGGCGGTGGTGGAGAATGTTGTCAAGCTGTGAGTATTTTCCATCCTTATTTGACTACATATGAGATTTCCATGTTGAACTATGATATGTAACTTTGAAGTAATAACACAACGTGATGGGCGTTTGAATAATTTGCTTAAAGAGAGCTAAAGACACGTGTTTGACAAGGTTATCCGAGCTCTGGTTAAGTTAGCTGTACTAGCAGCTGCCGTGTCCCGCTGGTGTGAATGCTTTAGTTAGCTTCCGTCTTTCAGCATGATCAGGGAGTAAAGCATGTAGGAGGCTTTTCTGTTCCTCTAATGAGTGTGTTTATGTCAGTGGTGCCATAAAGTATCACAGAGACCACGTTAAGGCGCTCAAATGTTTGATTCAGTTGTTTGTCAGTTGCTTTTGTTGCTTGGTTATTCAGCTTCAGTTCAGTTTTGGAGGCAGCAGCTGTCAGTCAGTTTTATTGGATTGCAGTTCTGTCATGTGTGGAATTGAACACGAGATACTCGTATTACTTATTTTGAAGCAGGTTAACTGACGGATTTTATTTATGTTATTAGCTAAATAGTTTGTTCTGCCTGAAAGTTATTTTCTCTTATAACAATGATATACTTACTATATCATGTAGTTCTTTATCTGTTTTTGCCACATCAAACCGTTCTGACACCAGGAAGAGCTGTAAGGTGTCTGTGTTCTTTCATTAAAAGGATATTCAATAGGGAGCTTTTAGAAGAAGGGCAGTGAAATGGTTAAAGTTTCTGACAGTTCCTTATTAAGCCCTCACTTTTTTTTTCTGACAGATGAGTTGAGGACACTGCAGCCAAATCCGCAACAATCAGAAAAGGGAACAGAAAATAGGATTTGCACTTCAAAACAGACCAAGAATTGTGTTTAAGTCTATTGAAATCTCAGTTAAATTTTCCGTGATTAAAATTAATAGAATATCAACTAGTAACACATAGATCAACATCTGTCTTGTTGGTTCGATCTTAAGTGGCTCCTGTGACCACTTGTCATATTGTGAGATATATTTCTAGAATGATTTCTTTTTTTCCAGTCAAGCACAGCCTCTACTCTCCAGCTGGTTTCATTGGTCAACTCAATCATGCAGTAACCTATCAACAAAAGGTTGGGGAGTGGGCATTGGGTGGATTCTTAGTATTTTTAGTATTGTTCATACAAAAAAAAATTGAAAGTTTTTATTATATATATATTTTTTATTTGTAGTTTTCATGTTAGATTTAGTTTTAATCAATGTTACATGCTTTTTAAAATTAGTTTTAATTATTCACATTGTTTTTATTAGTTTTAATTTTATTTTTAAATTATTTCTGTTTAGATTTCATTTACTTTTTTTCCATCTAAAATCTAGCAAGACTAAAAGTAATTTGAAAAAGCACATACATGTACATTCACAGCATTCATAGCTGTTATACTGCTGCTTTATAGTTATTTTACAACGTGGCTCATCCGATATGAAATTAGTCTTAATGTTTTAACATTTTGACAGGTGATTAGATGGTTATTTGCTGTTGTCTGGGAGGAATGAGGGTGCATTAGTGTTTACACCACCATTTCAGTGTGGTCACATTTCTGGCTACCTCTTAATATGGTTTGACACTGGACCTCATTTACACCTGGGTTTGTTGTTGTCCATCAACTGTATCTTAATAGCAGGTGTTTGTGTGGTCAGAATGTCTAGTTTGTGTTCAGAGTGTCTGGTTCGTGGAATGTGCTTTTCCATTGAGCAAGAGTCTTTTGAAGCTGTAGCTCTGTGTTTTGGCGTCTTTAAGGCGGGCGATCATCCCAGGGCTGTTTTGTTGTCTGGGCTGTAAACCCCTCAGAGCTCTTGGTTCTAACACACCAAAGCTTTAAGCTTTTGTTTCATCCTCTGTGACATCAACGCCCGTCTGTGCTCTAATCTCTTGGGCTTTAGCTAGCCTGTGCTCTCTCCGGGGCTCTTAGCGTTGCCGGGGTGACGGGCGGCAGCAGCACCTGCTAAGTGGCTGGAGTGAGAGAGTTACAATGACTGAGCTGCATGCCTGCAAGACCTCCTGCTGCATACAAACACACACGGGTGGCTAAGCTGAACAGGGTTGAGCTGGTTTCAGGACGGCAGTGGTGGAGTGTGTGTTGACACGCTATTGCTTGTCCCTGACAGAAAATGGCTACTTTAGACTCTGTGTGAGTTTCAAAAAAGCACCTCTGGTTGAACTTTTAATTCAGGTTTTAATTCAGGCTCTTGCATTTACCGTTGGCCTTGTTTCTCTATCGGTAGGCTGGGTGAGCAGTATTACAGGGACGCTATGGAGCAGTGTCACAACTATAACGCCCGTCTGTGTGCAGAAAGGAGCGTCAGGATGCCCTTCCTCGATTCTCAGACAGGTGTCGCCCAGAGCAACTGCTACTTCTGGATGGAGAAACGGCACAGAGGACCAGGTGGGACACACTCACTCACTGTGGTCTGTTTATAGAACAGAAGTGAGTTTTTTAGCGTTGACAGCATACCAAATTTAGTTGATACCAGTACCAGCTGTTGTAACATTTAAATAATAGGCTTTTTATATATATATATATATATATATATATGTGTGTGTGTGTGTGTATGTATGTATGTGTGTATATATATATATGTATGTATAGTAGGGCTGGTAAGCGATTAAAATTTATAATCTAATTAATTACATGATGTGGAAATTAATTAATCGCAAATTAATTGCACATCAAATTTGGCTGAGAAATTACTCCCAAAAGATGTGTAAAGCATCAAACAGGCATTACAAAAAGTAGCTCCAACAAGAAATATTTTGTTTGATAAAAATTTATTACATATACTCTAAGTATAGTCTTGAGTAAATGATGACACAATTGTCTTTTTTGGGTGGGTGAACTATACTTTTAATAATTGATTTTATTAATTTTATTATTACTATGGAAATATGAAATTATTTCTTTAATGAAATGATACTCTAAAAAATAAACTAAAACTGCCAGTAGATGGGGGTAAATGTCATGATTATGTGATGATCCGCTTCAAGTAGAACAAGTCTAATTATTCACTAGACCAGTGGTTCCCAACCACGATCCTGGAGGCCCCCCAACACGGCATGTTTTCCATGTCTCCTCAATCAAACACACCTGATTCAGATCATCAGCTCATTAGTAGAGACTCCAAGACCTGAAATGGAGGTCAGACAAAGGAGAGATGCAAAATGTGCAGTGTTGGGGGGCCTCCAGGAACGTGGTTGGGAACCACTGCGCTAGACCATTCATAAAGAACCACTTCACTCTTGAATGAATCAACCGTTTGAACGAATCAAATAAATGACTCGATGACTTGATCATTAAGACATTTACCACCACCTACTGGCAGTTTATTATTAAGAGTGTTATTTCATTAAATAAATAATTTCATATTTCCATAGTAATAATAACAAAATTAATGAAATAAATGATTAAAGGTATAGTTCACCCACCTAAAAATAACCATTGTGTCATCATTTACTCACCCTCATGGTCCAAAAGAATATATGTAATAAATTTTATCAAACAAAATATTTCTTGCTGAAGCTGCTTTTGTAATGTATGTTTGAGGCTTTACACAACAATGACTTTAAATGATCTTTTGGGAGTAATTTCTTAGCCAAATTTGATGTGCGATTAATTAGATTAATTAATCGTCACATCATATAATTAATTAGATTTTAATAATTGTAATCACTTACCAGATATATCTATCTATCTATCTATCTATCTCTGAACTGGTATATATATGTATATATAAGTAAACAGTAATTTCTTCTATGTATCAATCTATTCTTCAATGTATCAATCTATTTATGTAGATTTAAATATTTATGCCAGTATTAAATATTACACTGCAAGGCCTAATGTGTTTTTATGCCTTCCCTCATTTTCACATAAGACATGACTGACTGTATGTATCTTTTATATGTCTCTCTTCCTGAAGGTGTTGCCCCAGGTCAGTTGTACACATATCCAGCACGACGCTGGAGAAAGAAGAGGAGAGTTAACCCTCCAGAGGACCCACGTCTAGCCTTCCCATCTCTAAAGTCCGGTACGCAGCCACTCACTTACTCTGTCTAATAAAAATAGAGAGATGTTGTTTGTGGCTGTTTTTTGTAATTCCCTTTGCGTAGTCCCATTCATAGATTAGAGTGTGTAGAGATGTGTTTAGGTATTTGTTTAATTTTTGTGTAATTAAATTTTATATTAAATTGTATGTTTTGATGACATTTCTATCCATCTCTGTGCAGTTGCCTATGGATGTGAATGTGCGTGTGTATGTTTCAGAGCTGGATCTGGGGCTTAAGAAAGATGTTTTCTCCAGTGATGGTAGCAGCTTAGAAGCACTTCTAAAGGGAGAGCCAGTGGACAAAAGATCCGGGTTGGAGCTTCGCACCACGGAGGAGGAGCCCAGCTCTACAGAGTACTCTTCGGGGGGATTAAACCCCAGCAGCAGGGTCCGTAAGGTACTGAAATAGGAGATAGGAGCTGTCACTATTTTTAATTGAAAACTCACCTTGCTTAGTTATTCTGTCTGATTGGGTTTCACCCTTTTGTGTGTGTAGAGAATTTTGGAGACAGATGATTTTCTAGATGATCTGGACGACGAAGATTATGAAGAAGATACTCCAAAGAGACGGGGAAAAGGCAAGGGAAAGGTGAACTCTTGATTTGATAAACTTGCATGCATGCGCATAGTATTTACACACAACCTAATTTGTGTTAACAAAGCCCCTCTGAAAGGTTACATTTATGATAAAAACGGTTTCACAGGGTCGTGGTGTCAGCAGTGCTCGGAAGAAGTTGGAAGCAGCAGCTGCTTTGGAGGATCGAGACAGACCGTACGCTTGTGACAGTGAGTCATATACAGCATTCAAGGAAACCACATGACTCAGCCTGCTGACCTCTCAGTGATCTCATCTGGAGATCGACTTCTCTTTGCTATAAAAAGGCTGAGCTGTACTGTAACACATCCAGTCACAATCAAAGATCTGTGTCATCCCTTCTCAGCAGAGCTGTCGTGATGAGCATCACCACATGAGAGCTTGCAAAAAAAAAAAAAAAAAAAAAACCAAACATTATCATTTTCCAGGTTGTCCGTCATCTGACACACTGAACTTGAGAATAATTTGTCAGTTAGCTCTTTCTTGTCTACTCATGAAACCAGAAGTACAAAAATAAATAAATACATTTTTGTTGAAAACAAAAAGCATATTCCTTTATACTATATGCTGTGGTTTACCAATCCCACACATAGCCTGATTAAACTACATTTAATCTTCTAAACCAGAGGACAATTTCTACTTGATATCCATTTAATTTCAGGTTTCGTGTTGTTCTTCATAGTTCTGGATCTCTATTCTCAACATTTGTGTCTTTGCCCTTAAATGTGTCATGATACTGTGATGCAGATGTTCTTTATGAGTTTATTTTTCCTGATTTCCTGATTCTTGTTGTCAGTCTGTGAGTCTTTCTGTCTTTCTTTCTCTCCTTTTTCTTTCTCTTTTTCTCTCTTTCAGACACTTTCAAACAAAAGCATATTTCAAAATCTTCCGAAAGAGGTATATTGCTCTCTTTCTTTCTCTCTCTCTCTCCGTCTAGTTCTCCTTTCCTCATTCCCTTTGTCTTTTTCTTTTCTTTCCCCACCCGCTCATGTCTTGGTTTCCCTCTTTCTCTTTATTTTGTGTGCATTGCAAACATGATTTGTGCCTGACAAGATCGCACTGAACTTTTATGAAACTAGGGGTTATTGATGGCTACATTTTACACGTTCTCTTTTTTTGCATAAGGAAAACTGCCAGAACAGCAATAAATGTGACAGCAGCTTCACAGGAAGACATTTTTCCACAGAATTCATTTCTTTTTCCCCCCCAAACGAGCTTTACTGCCTCTGGGCCATGTGAAATGTTCAGACACGTTCAAGCGGGTTATTTATGGCAGCATGACATAATATTACTTCCCAGACTGAGGTGCTTTTGAAAAGCACTTTATATACTTACAAGTTTCTGTTGCTAACAATTTATTCACATGGTATACAGTAAAACAGTAGCATTATTACAAGTAATATTGCTACATTTTCTTTTTAAATATATTTTAGGATGTGATTTATTCTGTAAATGAAATCTGAATTTTCAGCATCCATTATTCTAGTTTTCAGTGTCACATGATCCTTCAGAAATCGTTCTAGTATGCTGATTTGGTGCTCAAAGAAACATTTATTATTATTATTGTTATCAATGCAGTATTTATTTTAAATACTGCATTGATATCAAATTTTTTTTTTGCTATATAAATTAAACATTTATTATTATTATTATTTTAAATAGAAATGTAAAGCAAATGTAACATTTGTAATGTAAAAACTTTTACTGTCACATTTGGCCACTTAAATGCATCCTTGCTTAAATAATTTCTTTCAAAAAGAATCTTACTGAACTCAAATTTGAACAGTTGTGTATATCCATATCTAGCTCCCACTACAACAGTATTGCAATATGTTTGTTTAGTACAGTTAGTGATGCATTACAATCTTTTATTAGACTTTAGTGCTTTGTGCCATTATATTCTTAGCATACAATTGATTGTACTCTACATTCTCCTTCTTGCACACTCGCATACCTTTTTCACAAGTCATTTGTAAGAAGCATATATCTTAATTAGCTGACAGTACTTTGAAATATACCCCCCCTCCTGAAGTTAATAGAAATTGTTTGAAATGTTAATTGCTCCTCATTATCTCCCTCTATTATTCACCTCTTTTTGTGCTTCATTACCTGCTCTGTGTTGTTTCTCTGTAACTCTGATTTCTAAGTTTTTTTTTTTTGTTTTTTTTTCTTTACGTTGCTGCTTGTAATACTCATCCTTCTCTTCATCTTCAAGTCACTCCCTGTTTTTCTCATTCCTTTTCTGATTAGACTGAAATAGTGCCTCTGCTTTTAAGTTGCCAAAGGACTCCCATTTCCTGAATGTGTAGTGCTTATGGTTTTAAAGGGATAGTTCACTCAAAAGTGAAAGTTGTGTCATCATGCACTCACCATCATGTTGTTCTGACCAAATACCTTTCTAGTGTTGAAAACTAAAGGACTTCTATAACAGAATGACCTTGTTCAGTGAAATTGGCCAGCTGTTGGTCCCTATTTTGCTTCCACTGTATTGGAAAAAACTTGGCACTTCTATGCAAGGAAACAAGTAATACCATTTTGGAACGACACGGCTGAGTAAATGACAGGTTGTTCATTTTGTGGTGAACTATTGCTTTTGTTTAAGTGGAGCATATTGGGTGATCTTACTAGCAAGCATATTAACATTTGCCATGCTGTTGAAGAATGAGAATTAATGAGCATCTGGAGAGCCAGGAACGGTGATTTGAACTCTCATGCATGAGAGAGCTTTTGGTGTGAAGCAGTAGTGCCCCATGTGCTAAAGTACAGATGATGTTTCAATGCATAATGACAATTACAGGTGCTTATAACCCATGATTGTGCTCTGTGTGTGTGTGTATGTGTGTAGTCTGTGGGAAGCGCTATAAGAATAGGCCTGGTCTCAGTTATCATTACGCCCATTCTCACTTGGCTGAGGAGGAGGGGGAGGAGAAAGATGACATGGACATTCGCGAACCAACTCCACCCCAACAAGACGAACCGAAGAGTAAGTAATTAATCACAGACTCTGGTAGCCAACTGAACAGAGGCCATTAAACTGTCACTTTGAGTGGCATGAAATATTTTACACAATCTGTTAACTAACTGGTTGGCACAGTGTCGTACACTAGATTTATTTCAAAATCATGTGAAGTGCTTTGCCTGCCTTCTAAGGTGGCGCTCTAAAAGAAAGCTTGTAAGTGACCAGTTTGGAATGCTTTACGTAGGCAGCATCTCACAGGACCTTAAAATGCCAGCTACGTGACAGTTAACTAAGTTTCAAACAAATGTTTTAGCTTCTCGGGGTAGTGTTGTATTGTGTCATTTTCACTGAATGCTATGAGTGATAAAGGGTATTCTGTTCTATTTCTATCTGCTCTTTCAGCTCCTAAGAAGGGCCCAGACGGTTTGGCTCTGCCAAACAACTACTGTGATTTTTGTTTGGGAGATTCCAACATGAACCAGAAAACCGGCCAATCAGAAGAGCTCGTGTCCTGCTCAGACTGTGGCCGATCGGGTAAAACAACCACGCATACTGTACTTTCACCTGCTTGATATGGATTTTTCTCAACCAAATTATCATTGACTGGTTCTCTGTTCTCAGGTCACCCTTCGTGTCTGCAGTTTACTCCAGTAATGATGGCTGCTGTGAAAACCTATCGCTGGCAGTGCATTGAATGCAAGTGCTGTAATATGTGTGGAACATCAGAAAATGACGTGAGTTTGTTTACCACTATCCAGCCATTTATCAACTGTTGATATCAACCGTTGATAAAAATTGATCAACTGTGTTTTACCTAACCTCCACAGGGAGGACAATTACTGTGTAAAACTGTTCCCGCCCTCGGTTCATTATGCATGTCTATTTGGATTCTCTGTGAAGTATTTTCTTATGCTTTGCCACAGGACCAGTTATTGTTCTGTGATGACTGTGATCGAGGTTACCACATGTACTGCCTCTCGCCCCCTATGTCTGAACCTCCTGAAGGTAAAGCAACATGCAATAATGCACACCACTGTTAAAGTTTGGGGGTACATTGTTTTTTTGTTTTTTTTTAATTAATACCTTTTATTTAGCAAGAATGCATTAAATTGATCAAAAGTGATAGTAAAGACATGATAATGTTACAAAAGATTTCAGATATATTCATATAAGTTCCATCGAGTTGTCTGTTCATCAAAGAGTCCTTGTTTCAGGTTTCCTCAAAATGTAGCTGCTCAACTGTTTTTAACAGTGATGATAATAAGAAAAGTTTCTTGAGCACAGAATCAGCATATCAGACTGATTACAGAATGATCATATGACACTAAAGACTGGAGTAATGACTGCTCATCAAAAGACAAAGAACTGACACTCTGAACAAGTTAAATCTGAACAGATTTGATAGAAAACCACATAGTGTATAGTGAACACAGACTGTCTTTTTTTTTATAGTTTCAGACTATGAATCCATCCAGTCAGAGGATATTAGACATGATTTGATATTTTGAGCTGATTTTAGAACACATTGTTTTCATTTGTCATGTGTCTCCTAGCAAATGAACATGTGTTTGAAATGACTTGGAAGTGTGTGATCCTCAGTTGTTTAGTGTACGATGTCCAGTTTTTTCTCTGTGACTATTTACAGCAAGTGTATGATGCCTGGTGTTGTTAGAATTTTGTAAGATTTTAAATCAGACATTAAAAGTCATGTGGTGTATTTCAGCAAGTATATAGTGCTAAATAATAAAGAGGTCCATTTAGTTCAAATAACAATATGAAGGAGATATAAGTTTATTTATCTTATATATAAGTGAATCAGATAATCATTATAAGACAAACATTATCACAAGTGAATAATTGCATTATTTTATTCTTTACAGGAAGTTGGAGTTGTCATCTGTGTTTGGCCCTCCTGAAAGAGAAGGCCTCTATATACCAGAATCAGAATGCACCGCCCTCGTGATGGCCTTTTTGGAAAGAAAGTGCCTCTTTCTCATAGTTCCCTCCAAGATTCGTCTGTTTCATTTAAGCAAACGAAACGGGTCGAACAGAAGGTGTAGTGGAACAGCAAAGGGACGAACACCTTGCCCAGGCCCGCAGACACAAATGGAGGGAGAGAAAGAGAGAGGGAGTGAAAAAAAGAGTGCCCTCCTTCTCTTAGTTCTTTCACATCTCAGCAGGTTTGATCTCAGTATGACTGTTACACAGTTCCAAGTTTCGAACTACCCCTGCTCTTTGTTTTCAACTATTAGCCCCCCCACAACTAACACAGTACTTCCATAGCAAATGTCAAAGCCAGTCACAAACTCTCTTGACCCGTACAGCAGTACATACTTGGAGGACGTCACTATGAGGATATTATGACTCTGTTTTTGAGTTCCTGCTCATATTAGACCTGATATTTCCACCTGTTTCTGCAGACACTGTTTAACAGAAACAAATAATTAGCTGCAGCTTATATCAGCCACAATAAATATTGCATATTCAGCCATATCCAAGATACTCTGTACTGACACTGTGCTTATCACGGAGAAGAATAGTTGAAACCAATCAGCATGCCAATGCTTGTTCATAATAAGCAAAATAGAAAAGAAACAATAATGTGTTTTTGTATATTTATAAATTTGTATAGCATATAAAGGTGTGCCGTATTTAAGATCTTAAAAAATAGAAATGGTTCATTATGATGGGAGTTGCTTGGGTATTTTTTTTGTTTGTTTGTTTGTTTGTTTTTGTAATGATAGCATCTGTATTTGCCACTGAAGCACAGAGTCTAGCAGTCAGTGTGTGAGCTCTTTACTAACTAATGGTTTAATGGTGCAGGTAAGGGTAGTGATTTTAAATTATATTTTTATATTGTTATTAATTTTTGCATTTTTAGATGTCCTTAAGGTGTTCAGAAATCGGTTCAAATTTAGTTGAAGATGGTTAAGACGTCAGGTAAATGAGGAATAGGATTGAAAGAGAGGACTAAAAAAGAAAAAGTCCAGTATAAAAGAACACCCAGAAACTATAATAACTGTTGGCCATTAATTGAGATATAGAACAATATTGCAGGCTGCACTGAGATCAGTTTGTGGATGCTCATAGTTTGATAGATTCTACCAAGAATAGTAAATCCCTTTTAAGGTAATTCTAAAGGATTTGCGGTTGAGTACATGAAAGATTTCTATAGTGTAAGGGAATATGTGGACAAAAACTTCAATGCCATAATTGTCAGGTTTACTGTGATGACATTTCATTGATTACAGCCATACGTATGACATAAACATATTCTTTTATTACATTAAACATTAAATTGCCAATTTCCAATTCCCAGCTTGTGTAGGATATTGAGCAAAAGTTTTTCTGGCACTCAAAAACCGAAAGGTCTGCCTCTGGATGTGTTAAGTAACAGAGTTTCAGTTTTTCTGAAGAAAAAAAAAAATCTCTAATACCCAGAAACCACCACAGAGGAACAGAGATGTCAGAATTACTTTGAGCGTCACATGCTTGGTTAGCCAGTAAATTCATTAGTATGGCTTAACCGAGAGACTACTTTTAGTCCTTTAATCTGAGGTCTGTATTGGCATCTTTGTGGCATCAAATATGTGCCATTTAACTTTAATTTTTAAGAAAACTGGTAAGATTGTCATCTCTTAAAGGGATAGTTCACATAAAAATGAAATTGTCATCATTTACTCACAAACCGGTATAACTTTCTTCTGTGGGACATAAAAGGAAATGAGAAATGCATTGTTTTAGTCACCATTGACTCCTACTGTATGGACAATAAAAACAACTTTCTTCAAAATGTCTTATTTAGAGTTCCACAGAAAAAAAGTAAGTCATACAGCTTTTGAATGGCATGGGGGTAACTAAATGGTGACAGAATTTTCATTTTTTTGGGCTGAGCTGTACCTTTAATTTGGGATGATATTATGGTAGTGAAGACAGAGAGGTTGTTGCAGTGACCCAGTGCTAAATTCAGTACAACACAGATGTGAAGGATGGTATTCGCTGAATTTGCCAGAGCTTAGTTTGACTTCCTAGAGCAAGCTGAGGCAGATAAACAGCCTGCTTAAAATGTTCCACTATTTTCCTGTCTTCAATTGCCATTTACCTTCACAATCCAGCCAAAACTTCCTTGTTTAAAGAATAAATCTAGAGCACTGCACGCAGCTGGCTCTTTTAACCCTGTTCTTTGTAAATGTATACTGAATGAAGAAATGAATTGACCTGAGATGAGTTCTGTGTACTCTGTAAGTCTTCAGTTTCAAAATAACTGCAGACCTCCTTAAAGGTTTAGGCTTATATCAGATACTGATACATTAATTATTGCTCATGGCATTCATAACATGTACAGGATCTTATCATTGTTTTATTTTTCATTCTCAGTTTAGTTACTGCATGTCTACCTTACATGGTCATTTATACATAACACATAACATTTAGCTTACACTCACTCTGTTGTACTCTCACAGTACCAGCATAGTAAAGGATTATGGGAAATTTGATAACTTAGCTTTATGGTATCAGCCAACTAACTATTATTAAAATACTTAGAAAATATAAGTTTACTTTTCCTGTAATTTTTTTTTTTTTTT
>SCHK01014672.1:0-20005 GCA_004124795.1 Poropuntius huangchuchieni
TTTTTTTTTTTTTTTTTTAGGTTTTTGAGCTGACCAACCCCCTTGCCATCATTTCATATTATCTCACACACACATACACACACACTGTGACGAGGACCCTTAAACGTGGTCATTCTCAGAGCGGCAGCTGCGTCCATTCTCTGAGAGGCCTTGGTGCAGACGTCCTCTATTGTAGCACAGGGCCATAATGTCCCCTTTCAACTGCCCCCTTCATAAACAGCCAGGTGTGAGCGCGGTGAGAGGGGAGGGAGGCAGAAAAGCAGGAGGGGTTTGCTGGCACTCTGCAGAGTTATTTTCATACGAATGCCCCCTCATGTTGGTAAGAAGAGAGGACTCATAAACTTTATAAATACCCAATGATGTGATAAAGCCCAGTACTTGAGCAGTTGTTGTTTAGCGGTAATGCTGTGTGGTAATTATTTCCTCTAAAAAAAGGAAGGGAGCCGGAGGCTAAATTAAAGAGTTCCCTACTCTCATGCCAATCACAAATTGCCAGACTCTTGTCGCTTCCTCTACTCGAAGGCTGAAATTAGAATTAAAAAGCCACAGCCACTGGCGTCTTTTCCCACCACCCATGGATGGTTTCTGCACAAAGAGAAATGTGCTTGTATTATTTATTGTTTGTGCATTCTCTACGTGTGAGGTCTACACTGTTTGCGTAATTTATTACATCAAAACATAGCATTGAGAATCATTTATATCTATAGCCCATATTCAATATTATCCTAAAAATCTGCAAAAATAATGGTCAGTATTACAGTGTATTAATTTGAATTTTGGTACATGCAAAGGCTTTATTTGGAATAAACAGTGTGTTTTGGTACAGTTTGTCTGCACAGATACCATTTTTGGAAATGAGTTTTTTTTTTTTTATTGTAATTTTTATTTTACTTGTGGATTTTAAATTTTAGTGTATTATAAGTTTTAAATTACATTTTATTTTAATTCTATATGTTGTAACATTTATTTTATTTGTTGACTTACTTGATTTGATGAACTTAATTCATTGATTCATTTACTTTCATTTACTTATTTAACATTTTGTTAATTATTCATTTAACTTTTTAAATTTGTTTTAGTTCTTTATTTTATAAAATTAGTTATTTGAATTGACCAACTTTTTATTTACTTGTTTAAGAGTTTAACTATTTATTTAGCATTTACATTTTTATTTTAATTCTATTTTGTACTATTTACTTTAACTAACTTATTAACTTAATTTATTAACTATTCATTTATTTTTTAGATTTTAATTTTATATTTTAAAATATTGAATACATTTACTTGTTTAAGTTTAACTATTTATTCATCTTTTTAAATAAAATATTTCAATTCTATATTTTAAAATTCTATTTAAAAATTTACACACTGTAAAAAAATAAGTTGACTTAACTTAAAAAAATTAAGTAAATAATAATTTTAAAAAATATATAAAGTTCACTAAACTTATTTTTTTAATTATTTTGACTTGATAATTTTAAGGCAACAGGTTTCCTCAATTTTTTAAGTTAAGTCAACTTTTCACTTTTTACAATGCAGTAACTATTTAAGTAAATACGTATTTAAATTACAAAATTATAACATGTTTCAAAGCCCCTATTGGTTTGTCATCAGAAGTTCCACCTTTTATCTCATCTTTAGTCCTGAACTGTCCTTTTGCTCTTCAGCTGTTCGACCTCATTGATGCATTTAACCGCGCTTTTCAAGTCTTCTCCTTATCACTGCCCTAAGCAACCTCTAAGGTTGAGCCGGGGGGTGAGCGTTATCAAGATAACTATCCACCCCACACACACACCAAACATTAATTCTCTCTGTCAATGACCTGCTCGCGGCATGCTTTTAGGGATTATACTCAACCGGCCATTTCAGGATGTCGAAGTGCGGACAGGGCCTCCTCACATGAGGATTTGCCTTTTCTGTCTTGTTCCTGCTTTTCACCTCTGGGCCTGAGAGGATTAAACCGTGCTTCCGGACGCGGAGCATTATTTGCCTGGGATGAGAAACCTAGAGGAAGTAGCTGGGATCTAGTGATCCCTAAAGACAGAAATATCCTATCAGATTTGATACAGTTTTGGAAACTTACTGATAAGCTTAGTGTAGTTTTTGTGTAGGGCAAGTAAAAGTTCAAATGAAGTTCACCAGTGACCCAGAAGGCGCTTATGATGGGGAGGGTGATGAGGCCCTCGCTGAGTCTCATTCACTATTAACATTAAATTACATCTTTGTCTAGAACAGGCACAAATGCTTATATATTTTTTAAAACCTTTTGTTCATATGAATCCACACTGCAGTTGTAATTAGCATTATACAGAGCTAGAGCATCTTCATATATATGTCTTAGATGAGAATGATAGACACTCAAAGCCTTTTATTAGCCTTTTACCATTGGTGACCTCTGCTCTGACCTTTTAGTAAAGTTATGAAAAATTAATGGAAACGTGGGCCACCAGTCCTGAATACATTAGTCTGCTGTCAGGCCTGAAAACCTGCTAATGTATGGCTTCACGTAAAAACAAAAGAGTAAAGCTGTAGAAATTTAGACACAAGTGTTTATCTTTCCCCTTCTCTCTCTTCGCCTTACTGAGGGTATGATTTAAAATGTTCATCTGTCATAAGTGCTTAGTTTGTGCTCTTGCAATCTGGTTTTTAGCTGAACCCCATAAACGGCGCCAGAGATTAGATCGAGACTGTCGTTTTATATTCAAGCGAGCTTAATCATGAGTCAATTTTTCTTTTGTATTCAGGCTATAAGTGGTATGTAATGTGGTTTATCTTGCAAGAAATTCAACAAATTAATAGATTCCTTAGTATCTAAAACTTCGCCTTTCAACTTCCTAACAATAGTATTGACTTTATAGTGTAGTTTACAGTGAGATATAGAAAAAAAAGTTATGTATTTGACCTAGTTTTTATGTTGTCTCATTCCTAGAGTCTTAGAGGATGGGAGTTTTCTTGTCCTGGAGGAATTCCTTTCTGTCTTCCGCCCCTCGCTCTGACAATGCAGCGATTCAAAGCCTGTTTCGTTGGAGATAGTGGTTCACACTAATGACCCTTGCTTGAGGTGCCTTTTCTGCAGTGGAAGAATGCAGCAGAATCTTTCTCTGTCTCTCTTGCAGCTGCTTCCCATCTGCTATATATATGCAAGATTAGTATCGCTTTATTCTTACATGTGGGGCTAATAATTTACACGTGCTGTCATGCCACACTGTGCTTTACTGTTTCTCGAGCGCTGAGATGCTGAGCAGTGACACAGCCTGAGGGGACTGAGGGATCTTGGGATTCCTGAGTGCCACTAAGCATGCTAGGGGCTAACAAACCCCAGGACAGTCTGGACGACAGCCTGTCCCTTTCACCCAATACATCACTGTCGTCGTTCATCAAGACAATGGTCAAGACAGCTTGGAAAGTGAATCAAACTAAAGTTCGACCAAAAAGTGGTAGGGAGAATATTGAACAGATAAGGGCTAATTGACTTCACCCAAAACGTGATGATGCATAAAACTACGAGCATGCGTAGCTCCGCATCACGTTCAACAGCGGCAGCTCTTAAATTAAAAGCTGCCAAATAACCTTAGTTAACCCAGCTGTCTGTTAATCAAAGAAAAAAAGGAAATCAATAACTTTTGTAACTTTAAATATTCCTCTATTTTTAATTTAAAAGTTAGTGTTTGATAACTTACTGTAATTCAATTTCTGTATATTTCCTATTTGCTGAAGGGCACAGGTACATATGACATTTATTATAATGGGTTTATGTGAAAACTGTTTAAAGTTCACTTGTTAACTAGTTGTTGTTGTTGTTGTTTTTTAAAGTCTAATACATTTTCAAATTGATAGCTCTCAATTATACTGTAATGTTAGTTTAGTCAACATTACATGTAGTAAATGGTTAAATATTAGGAAAAACAATTTCACACAGACATCAGTAGTATTGGTATCAGTGATAATTGCCTTCAGTCATAAAAAAAGATGCCATTAAACAAATATTAAAAATATACTGCCTTTGTTTCTACATTAATTTTAATGTTGAATGTGAAATTATTGCAATATTAAAGTAAATTTAAAAACTTTCATGTTAGGTGGGATTAATTTCAGAAAAAATTGTGATTTTTTCTTTCTTTTTTTTTTTTTTAATTGATTGACAGCATTAGTTTTTATAGAAAATAACCTCATTGGGTCATTTAGTTTGCTGATTTTCCAATATGAGTTGAGTAAAGTCATGTTATAAACTGCTTTCATACAGTATTTGTAATATGTTTCAGAAATGCTAATGTACTTAACCATGCAGAAGTTTTCTGGCCCAACATGACTTGAGGGGCCCATATTGCGGATCCAGATGATGGTTCTGATAAAGACTCAAGAGGAAATGACTTTTATATTCGGTTTCAAGCTCGACGGGCAATGCGGGCCTATGAAACCAATACACCGTTTGAAGTGTTAGTCAATAAGTAGCCCGTGAACTCATTCCCTGATTGCACATGGCAGCCATGTAGCCTAGCAGCTAAAGTAACACTCTCTTCCGACAGTTGTTTCAGCTTAAAGCTGAAAATGGTTATTGCTTGGGATCTGGAGGCATTTATAGATACTTTGGTCCAAGAAAGTACTTGACAACGCTCTTAATTTTTCTGGCAAAAGGAACCATCCGCGGAGTGGTCAGTCTGGGACATGTGCGGGCAATTAGCTTGAAGTTAGCTTCCCCGATCTGAAACACAGGATTGTTTTGTCAAGAAATAAAGTATTAGCTAAGCAGTTGAGCTGCTATTTAAACATGTGATGGTTTCCTTACATTAGCAGGTCTGTTATTGGTAATTATTCAATCCAGTGAGGCATGAATCCCCCTCCGCTCTCAGCACAAAATGATTGAGACAGATATGCAAATAGTGGTTTAATGTCATTTTGACAGTGTGTAAACACACTTTGTAATAACAGGGTGAAATTACTCTGATTTAAGTTTCAATAATTGAGGTTCCACCCCATAGTTATTGGTTGATTAGAGCCACATGACACACATGACACTTGTCTGTATAGTGATAATTGCGTTAACTAGCAACCCGCTTTGATGTCGAATCTCAAAGAACGGTGCTGACGAGCCTGACAATGGTCACCGCTGTCTGGGAAATCAAAGTGGTGCAATTAGTTTGCAATTAGCTTACTGGTTTACCTTTTGATCTGTGTGATGTTCTAGTCTGATGAATAGCATTCAATGATGTTTTTGAGTAGCTGTTGAGTTTTGGTACATCCTAAGTGAAAACTTGTTTCCCTTTGGGATGTGTTCTGTCTTTGACACCTAAGCCTAGCCGTTTCATGTATGTTGGCGATAAAGATGTGGGTATTTCAGGATAGTGATGGGGTTATATGCTGAGATCAGAGCATGCTTGGGGTCAAAGCATTAGGCAGCTGACTCTATAAAGTCTTTGATCCAGAGCGCGGCTGCATTGCACACGTGCTTTTGGCACTCGAAACCTTGGAAGACAACACCACGAATGTCATTTATGTTTAGAGCTTGTTCGCGCTCTCTCTCTCTGCCCCCCCTTGGCCCAAAGACACCACATCTCATCCAAGCATAATGAATGAGACAAATGAACCAAGTAGGCCCCCTCTAGCTGATATACACACACAAGGTTCTTGCTGCACCTGTGAGCCTCATTTAGGATTGTAGATGCGAGAGGGCCCTTGCAGGGGAAAGGGGTTAATTCAGTGTCTCTCTTTTGTGTGTTGGGAGGGGGATTTTTTGGGTTTTGCTCTGGACAGCCTAAGTGACCTCCTGCAGGGTCTTTAGGCTTATCTGACACAAGAACAGTTCGCAGTGTCCTATAGAGGCCTCAAACGTGAAATCCCAAAGATCCTTAAAGGGATAGTTCACCCACAAATGAAAATTCTGTCATTAATTACTCACCCTCATGTTGTTCCAAACCGGTAAGACCTTTGTTCATCTTCGGAACACAAGTTAAGATATTTTTGACAATTTCTTTAATGCCTTTCTGGGCATTGAATGTGTCCATTGTTCCATTGCTTTCTACACAGGGTCAGAAAGCTCCCGCATTTCATCAAAAATATCTTAATTTTTGTTTCCGAAGATGAACGAAGGTCTTTCAGGTTTGGAACAACATGAGGATGAGTAATTAATGACAGAATTTAAATTTTTGGCTTGAGCCCTTCAATGATTGTGTGTAAGTCTATGGATTCCATACCCAAAGATTTTATCTTATTATATTATTCATTTTATTTTTTGATGCATTTTTGTTAGATAGAATAATATCTCAAAAACCTACTGCAGTTCCTTTGCAAAAACCTCTAGGTGCTTGTAAATGCCATTTCCAAACCCCTAGAAGTTTGCAATGAAACTTTAGAGGGTTTGTAAGACAGAAATTAATTAAATAATAAAATAAAATCCAATAAAACTAACCTACCATTTATTTATTTGTTTGTTTATTTGTTTATTTAGGACACTGCAAGAGTACACAGGAAGCATTGGGGAAGGAAAGAGGACTCAAACATGGGTTTTCTCACAAGACTAAGACTGACAAATTAATTTAATTAAAAATGTAAAATATGTTGTTAGTTTCATTTTGAAAGATACTCAAATTTCCCTTGAGGTCTGAGCTGGGAGTTTGTTTGTCTTGGGGAACAACTTGTACAATTAGAGACATTTCTTGTTAGTGATCAATGAGTCCACTGAAGAACAGGGTTGTTTGCCACTTCTCTTCCTCAAAGGCTTTTACAAAATATCTGGGGGTGGGGGTTGGGGGGCTTGCTTTGGGGTTTGAGGTGCGGCATGTACTAAGTGTGTAGTTGTAATGGGGTGGGTCACACTTTGTGAATTCAGTCAATCTAATTTGAGTTTTCCCTTGAATCCCTCATCCCATTCCCCTTTTTTCAAACCTCATGTGAACCAAAACCGGGGGTTTCTTGTGCCCCTGTTGAAAATAGTCTTTGTTGTTCTTAATCTAATATCCTGAGCATTTAAACAGCAGTGAAAACGAGAATCCTGCTAAAATTGTGGAAGTATCTGTTTTCACCCAGTAGTTCCGCTGAATGCGCCGGCCGGAAAATGGATCAGAGCTAGTCTTGCAACAGCATGCAAATGGCGTTAAGATGTGATGAATGCTTTTGCTGGAAGTTTGTGTCCGGTTGCATAGGAAACCTTTTAAAAACGAGAATCTGTTTAATTACACGCTTGATGAGTAGAAGGGAAAAAACTGTAATACAAATGTAAGTGGTCTGAGACCTGAGTCACACTGTTCTTTCCACTGTAAACATTAAAATGCTAAAACTCATCTGCTGGATCTTATTGACCCTTCCAGCCTCTCCTGAAACTGTCATCAGTCTAGTACCTCTTCCAGACTGACATCATTAGCATATGAAAGGTGAAAAAGATCTTGTATTAAAGGATAGGCCTATAAGACGTGCTAGTCTTCTCTGTGGCTACCTGAGTAGGGTACGTGATGACGAGTTAGCGATGTTTGTTTGATTTGGGGCTTTTGAGGGGCTTGTCGCAAGTGAAGATTGATCAGTGTTTGAGTTTGGTCTGGTCTAACTGAAACTTTTACCAGGTGTGAAAGCAGCTTTAAAGAATGCTAATAGGTCACTTAGCAGCCTTTGTTTTCATTTCCTCAACTGATGAAATTTAGTTGCTAAGATAGCACTGAAACCAGGGTTAGCATGTTTATTGAGCTGCAGATTGATAAAACAAGCCGTTCACTGTTGACATTATACTAACATGAGGATAAAATTGATTTTTGATTGTCAGTGTGCACCCAAATTCAATTGTTTTTAGAATTGTTTTTCTAGAGCCCTGTGGGTCCAAAGGGTCAATGGCATGACTTTTTTTTTTGTCTTGTTTTATCCAAGAAGTTATTCACAAAATACATCGAAAATTTAGTGCATGTATGCAACGGCTTTGTGTTTCGCAATTAATTTATTGAAAATAAATGTAAAAATAATAAGAAAAATACATTACCCTTTTTTAAGTAATGTATAAATTACTTTCCTGATATATTTTTTTATAAGGCAAGGTTACAAAATGCAAAACTTGCAATGAGAAAAAAAAAATTGTAATAATAATGACCTTTTTACTTGGTTACATCACATTAAAAATTTAATTATTAAAAATAAATAAATTTATCAAGTTAAATTTAAACATTTGTTGAACTTTTCTTTTCAACATAATAAAAATGATATTTCTAAGAATTTAGAACATGCATTTTATTAATATTATTTTATTGTTTATCTTAGACACTCTTATCTGCCATTGTCCCTAAAGCAAATGTTTAACTTAACTAAAATTTAATAGAAAATAAGCTATTAACACTGAATATTTAGTCTAGCTTCAGATAAATTACAGTGAAGCTATTTAAATCCAGTACAGCATAACAAATGGCAGTAGCTAAAATGAATGAAACTAAATGGCGCTAATGATCCTGGCTCAGTCTCTTATCTCTGGAAAATCTCTTTCTCGCTTAACTTAAGGCAGTAGATTGCGAAGGACAGGAATGTTGCCGAGACAGCTGAAGATTTATAACGGGGAGGTGTGAGTTGGGCAGATGTAACAGTGTAGTGCAAACGGCAGTGCATTGGGGTCTATGCAAGACATTCTTAAGCTGACCACACTCTTCTTTCATTTTTTTTATTTTGCGCAATTGGCTTTAAAGGAAACTACATTACAACTATATGTGTAAGTGAGATTTGAGGATCCCCAGGCTGCTTCCATGGGATTCCTGTGAGCTACAAGTGGCAACATAACTGTTCAGAGACATGCTGCCCTCCCTCCCTCCCTCTCTTTCTCATTCGCATTCTCAATCCCCTCCCTCCTCTTCTCCTCTCTCTCCTCCCTCTCTCTCTCTAAATCTCAGGTTACCGTGGCTGGAGTTTTTAGACATCTCTGACTAGTGTTTCCCTTATGTCCTTGTCCCTGCCTCCAGCCTGGGAAGAGCCACCCAGTACCCTCTCTGATTGGACTGGGTAGTTTGTCTTGACGCACCACTGTGCTGAGTGCTGGAGGACGTGTTTCAACAGATGGTTGGGGTTAGTGTGTGTCATCACATTGGAGAACGGATTAGAGGAGGAAGGTTGTCTTCCAGGAGCAGTGTGGTCCCCACAAACACTCTGAGGAGCTCAAGAGCGAACAACCCACAGCGAGAGAGATCAACCCCATGAGCAAGACTGACATCCAGGTAGTAACACTTCTGATTCTCCCTCTCTACAACTAGTTTGTTTTTCCTCTGAGGGTCTGGGATTTTTAGTTTAGTTGTATTGATTTTTTTTTTTTTTTTTTTTTTTGTGGCTGTATCACTTGGGTCTCTCGTGTGAAGCTGAAGTGCTGTCAGCTTTGGGATTCTGTGAGAGAGATTTCTGAATGAGATATTGTGGTTTGGGAATGACTGGACGGACGTCTTTTGCATGTTATGCAAGTTTTAATGAACCATCTAATTGGATTTTGATTACATGATGACATGCAAACCTTGTTTTAATTACTGTCTTGCTAAGAAGTGAAGATTATTAAGTATCACCTTCAAACTATGTCAGTTATAAATTCTCTTATATTTGATTGTAAGTGCTTGGTCTTAGCCAGATCTACTGCAGCTTACAAACTTTAACATGCCTATATATTAACTCACAAATTTATTTTGAGTCTGAGCCTGCACATGTTGCCGGCAAGCACAAGTTTAATGCATTCGAACAGCATCAGTCATGTCTTAATTCTGAACAAATGTGGCATTACGAACATCTCCTGGACCAGGTTGCAACATATGCAAACCAAGAGGTGACTCAAAAGAAGTCATGCCACAAGTTTCACTCAACTCCAGTAAACCAAAAAAAGGGAGACCTGCCAATGAAGAACTAGATGTCTAGCATTAATATGTTGCTGCCGGGCATGTATACAGCGCGAGGTGTTTGCTGAGGGGACTGTACAGCTGTAAGGGCGAGGGGGGCAGAAGAATGATGCCAGGAATGCCACAAAGACAGAGTTGTGTGAATGATGTTTATTTACACACATTAATCAGCCATGTCAACATCACTCACTCACTCACACGCTGAAATTCATTTGAGAAAACCACAAATACATCAGCACCAGTGTTGAGATTTTACAATGAAGGTAGTCATTACCAGTGACGACTGCGAGATTATGAAGGGACGTGAATTTAGGAACTCGTTCAGTGTGTTTTCATTTCTGTGGATGTACAGTTACGCCTTATTAGTTGCTCTAACTTCATTAGTGTTTGAAAACTCATTTGAGAGATGAAGCTTATGCAGACATTACCTTTCGTTGAAACAATTTAACGGACAAGTGGATTTGATTTAATGTGAGGTTAAAAATTACCTTGACAAATCAATCTTGATGGCTTGCATTAGTAGCCAAAACTGCTTTTCAGTATGTCTTTCTTTTACGTGAGCCATATGTAATTAGGTGTTGCAGCTCTGAGGTCTTTGAGGAGATCTGGACTAAAGTCTGTTTATGGTCTCAAACCCTTGTTTAAGTTTGAAAGCAGACAATACCCTTGACCTGTTCATTCTTTGTGAACAGAGCCATGCCATAAACTTGTCAGTTAAAGCTCTTCATCAATCACTTGCTCTAGGTGCAATTAGTTTTAAATATGAGTCTGCTTCTCATGCACTGTTTTAAATGAAAGGTACCGTCAAAAAAGAAAGTTGTCAATGTTGTTTCAAACCTGTATGACTTTTTATGGTTTGCAAAAGGAAATATTGTTGTCAAGTTGTCAATCATGAAACGGCACTGTAAAAGTCGTACATTCAACTCATGAAGTCTACTGAAGCCATCTGATAGCTTTGTCTGATGAACGGACCAACATTTTGGAGCTTAACAGCTCGAATTCCAATTTACTTTCTTCATTGTAACACAAACAGAGAAATATTTCATATCTCCCTTACTCATATGACGAACGATATGGGATGAGTGAATAATGACAGAATTTTCATATTTGCGTAAACAGATACGTGATCCTGATCTGCATCTTTTAGAGATTGCTGCGGTTTTGTGTCAAAGTCTAAACAGCCGCTGCAGCTGTTGCAAATAATTTGCAGTTCAAGATTTGGATCTGCCAACACTAATATTGTTTCAGTAGCTGTTCCGTCTTTTGGAGCGTTTGACCGGGGATCAGCTGTACCGTGAGAGTGGGACCATGAGAGAGCATGAACTCTAAGCTCTGTGTGTGTGAGAGAGAAGTAGGATTCATATTGAAGAACAACTTTTTTGATTTTGAATTTAGATTTCAGTCTTATTGTCAAAGACCATTTCATACTCTCTGATTTAATATCCTGTATGGCTTCTCAGTTTTCCTAAGGCTTTGGACATGTGTTAAGTATTTAACCCCCTGCCATTCGTGTTCACTTACCAACTCAAATCAAAAGCAGCGGGAGCCCTTGTGCCACTGTGCCGCATGGCTCTTTTGCTGTTTATAAAATGGCTCTTTGCTTTTAACTAGTTGCATATATTCACTGCTGTTATGTCAAACAAATCACAGTTGCCAGCATGCTGGACATTTAACAGCCTTGTATGTACGGTTCTTTCTGTCGAGTGCTGGAAAAATGGCAGCATGTGGAGGTGGCCAACGGTGCCAGCTGTTCCCAGGATCCTCGGAGGAGCACCATTGTGTTAGTTGCACAGCCATTCCCACCACATGGACATTAAAAGTCTTGTTTAGATAGGCAGTGAGAGAGGAAATTGAGCCACACTGTGTAGTAGCTGTTTATCTCAGCTTAATAATAGTGTTCCTGCAGGAAGTGAGGTTGTAATTTAAAAGGGAAGGGTGGGTGACATCATAGCTGTAATTGAGAATTGACAGTGCATGGTGTTGTCTTGCTTATCTGTAGCTCATAGCACTATTTTATGGTCTATAGTTTGTGATATCACTGATCTCTCTTCATAGAGTGCAAGTCATGATGTTTGGACGATTCTTCTTGCTTTAGGAACTTGTGAGAAAAACAAACCGAACGAGCTCTCAATAGTGCCCCCAAGTGTTTATAGGGCATATACTATTGCGTCAGGGTCCTAGATTGCCAAGATTTGGGAAATCTCCAAGCAAAAAGGACAGTTCTGTAAGGGCCTTTCAAGAGCTTGAGGCTACCAGTGGTTCCTCTAGTCAAAACTTGAAAATGATGAAGGTTCCTCCTCCAGTAATTCCATCAAAAAAGAAAGGTTTATGGCACATTGTAGGGGTTCTCAAAGATTCTAGCAATGGGTCAATCTGAGGAACTCCAAATGGTGTCTCCATATATTTCACTTTTTTTAAAGATGCCCTCTGCTAATAGGTTCTAGACGTAGGTGCTACTTAGACACCTACCTGAAGCACTTGGGATAATTACAATTGGTAAGGTAATGGAGCCAGTCATTATTGATCTTCTTTGTTCACACTGTAGCAGGTTACCATGAGTAGAGGCATAGATGTTTAGTTGTTTTTGGCTTGTCCAAAGAATGGACAGTGTTACGGATCTTCTTAACACTCAGGACTGGGTGACTCTGGAAGAGTCATTGTGGAAGACTGGGATGGACTAGCCAGGTCTTAAGGAAAGTTAGGGCCTTTGAGTTTTGTAAGGGGAAGTTGAAAGAGCTTGGAAGCTTTTGCCGAGGAGGAGGTCAAAGGGTCCAACCACCATTGAACCGCCCCAAACCCTCCCTTGTATTCTTACACATTTTCAAGTTACATGTTTCTACTGCATGCAGTCTCGCACAAACTAGCCTGTTCTTACCTGCCTGTGGTTGGCATTCTCCATGCCACGCCAATTCCGCTGTACAACATTGTAGAGAACAGGCAATCCTATTTAAGGTTGAAAGAAAAAGGGCCTGCCTATATTACATGCAATTAAGCAGCCGTCAGGATGCATTGAAGTGAAGGAGGCTCAAAAAGGTGGTGTGGCCAGGGGGTGATGCTTTTATCCTCTACTAATTCAGAATAGAAATAGAGAACCAACTGGGGGGAAAGAATAGGCATGCAGCTCTGCCGACAGCTCACCTAATAAAAGACAGCATGCAACGCTTTCAAAAACGTAACCTCCCACCCTTCCTGTTTAATTTTATTTTTTTTCTTCAACTGCTGCAGGAACGAATTGAGTGGGTCCATAACGGCCTCTTTCGGACATGACAGCTCTAAGCATCCAGCGTATCCAGACTCAAGCGTGTTTGCTTTTGCTGAATGACTTTGATTTGCTTTCATGTCTCTTTCTCGTCTTTACCATGGGGATATGAGTCTGACCTCTGCTGTGGCTTGCTCTTGAGTGGAATGCCTATAAACCTTTCATTGCTTTGGGTTTGTCTCGCCAGAGCCCAACATGCAAGCCACTGGAGAGCCGTACCATCCAAATGAAGTGGTTCTGTGGTTTTCCTGTTTGGTTGCCATGGTGTGATCGATGTGGCAGTGAAGAAATTAGACGTAGATCAAGGGTAGGGAAATTGCATTTGGTTTTCTCCTCTTTTAATTAATTTGACCAAAATGTTGTTTTTAGTTGATTGACAGATGTTTTATGATACAAAAGGAAGAAATAAGAGTCCAGTCTCTTTTATTTTGTGACTGTTCTAGGACCAGTATGAAAGCTTGTTTAACTAAAAAGGCGAATCTTGACTTGATCTCTTAATTGCAACTTCAGAAATTAGAATTTTTTGGGGGGGGTTTTTTTGTTTGTTTGTTTTTTGTAGTAGCAAATCTCGCTATATAATTTTGTCTTGCACATGACATTTCCACCCGTAATTCCGATTGCTTATTTTCAGTTCCGACTTGTCAAAACTGCGACCACCTCAAAACTTTTCTTTCTTGCAAATTGCTACTTTGTTGTAATTGCGACTATTTATTTCTCAAAATGAATTCCTTTCATAATCCCAACTGTCATTATTCTTGCATTTCTTTTGATTGCGACTTTATATCTTCTTTGACTTCACAGTTTGACTTTATTTTGAACTTTCTCTTATATATTTTTATCATTTTATTTACTATGGGTTATGAAATGGGCTTCCATAGGAAAGAGACTGGCCAGCTGAGATTCCCAGAGGGCATTCCAGAGCTCTGCTCAGGCTCATTTACATATGGCATGTTTTTTTTCTGGCACTCAGCATTTTAGGTTTGGTCTGCTGGCTGTGAATTTGTAAATGCCTGTGAATATTTGCCTGCACTTCTTTTGAAAATGAATCCTGTGATTTTGAAAAGATCATACAGTCTGTGTATGGGGCGTGACCTGTAAGTACAGGTGTCAGAAAAATGCCAGTGCACTCAAAGTTAATTATGTTACAAATGATGTGATCGCACGCTTCGAAAAAAAGCCACACGCATTCATGCCTCAAGCGCTGGCGAAGGGAGCATCAGAGTACAAATTACAGGTTGCATTTCTTCATGTGGCTGAAGAGATGGATAACAAATAGTTTTTTTTTTTTTTTTTTCCTTTTATGAGTAACATCCCATCGGTGTCTATAGCAGAGAGTGACGGATAAGGTCAGGGATGGGTTTTCTCATAGTCGGTGTCTTTCTGCAGAGATTCTGTCTGTACATGCCCTGCATTCTGGAAGTGTACCGTTTCACACTAGGACAGAAATGTTCTGACTGGGGCCTGCTGACAGAGCCCTCCATCCACCCATTTACCCCTCCCAAAAACAGTCTGGAATTCTGTTCCTAAGCGCCCCTTGTACACGTTCAGCTTTCAGGTTGCTGCAGTCTTCGCTATAAGAGGTACAGTCTCAAATGAACATCCACTGGACAGTGCTGGAGTATATGCTCTCTGACCCATTTGACAACATGTAAAGCCCTGTGCACTTTCATGGCTTTGTCATTCGAGGTGCAGATAATTGTGAGTTGAAAGCTGATCTTGGCATTAAATGGAGTAACACAGTATCTACACTTTTAGAAAGGCCATATGTTCCAGTGGTGAGGCCTGCCGTGTGCGCTAGCCGGGGGTTTTAACACAATTCAGTTTGACTCACTCATTTACGTCAGGAGTCAAGGGAATCAAAATCTAATTCTGTTTTGACCAAACTTTGTTCTCTTCCTTTTCACCTGTGCCCTTCTATGACTTTTAGAGTATGATTGAATTTTACTGGATTGGCATCACACACTTTCAGACTACTTAAACAAGTGCACAAAACCCTAGATTCACCATCTTCCTTGTCAAAGAAACTGTGCTAATTTGTTTTGACAAGTGTTCCAGTAGGAATATTCATCAGTCATTTTCAGATGGGTCATTTCATCTGTATACATCTGTGGCCAGGTCTTTTTGCCTGCCCATGTCAACAACAAATTGGACTCCAAGACACGGAACCCCCATGGCATAGATGTGGCCCGGTGGCACCCTTTTCTATAATAGCGAGGGATTTATGTCGTCAGGCTTGTAATGGTGCCACGCGTCTTCAGTCAGCAAACAGTACATACGTATAATATTAGGATCACTTAAGCGGCAAGGATACTCCCGCTCAAACAGATTTGCTTGGCTCCCAATGTTCTTCATGTGGGAGCTGGCTGCTGATTTCATGGAAAAGACATTGATTTATTTATTCAGGACGGTTACGTCAGTGGAAACTCACTGAAGCAATTTGAATATTTTCTTTATGTGGCATTTTAATGTGTTTGGTGTATTTGCCACTGTGGTGGGAGGAAGATTTCTTTTTAAAAAAAAAAAAAGAAATTAAGATGAAACGTATTCTCTGGGAGGTTCCCTTTAACTGGTTTTATATTGGAATCTGGATCTGGAGTTATAAAAAGTCAGGGGGTTTTTTCCCCATAGTGATGTATGTTTTGTGGAGAATATGAACTGAACGTCAAAGGCTCTGAAAGAAGAGCATTTCTCAAGACAAAGAAGCACATTTATTATGGTATGGCTGGTTGCAGCTGTAATTAATTTTTCTCCCCCTCCCACCAAAGACCCGTAAAATGCTTTTACTGTGTCTGTTTCTCTGTTATTTGTCATATACTGAGTTGATCAAAGGCCAAATGTTTGACATTGCCCCTCCTCCATTATGCTGTCTTTGGAGATCTGCTTTTTTGCTGCTTTCATTAACCACATACTTAAAGGAATGGCCTGAAAACCTCTCCAGCGAGACCTCCCAGCTGACCGTGAGAGGCGAGGATGGCTTGCTTCAGCTGCTTCAACTCGAGCAAAAACGCCAGGAAGAATCTCCGTTAGGACGCTGCCAAATTTAGTCAGAGTTGATTTCAGTTTTACCTGGCAATCGCAGTCGATTGTACTTGCGTTTAAACAGCAGGGTAAGTAGCCGGAGAATGTCGAGGAGGTCTGAAGCTTTGACTGGGTTATGCTGCGCCGACTTTGCAGGTGGCTAATGAGTTGGGCCTTCATAAGAGAACGCTAATCTCTCCCAAAGCCAAGCCGAGGAGGAGCTGACTGGAATTTGCTTAGCTCTGAATTCTGCACCCTGTATGTTTAAGCCTGCTCGCTCTTTCTCTCCCACAGTCGTTGAGATGCTGCACGGCACCCACCAAGAGTCACGTATGCCGTGGTACGGGTCACCCATAGCTCCGCCGTCGTTCTCAGACAGCGTGACTTTAGGGGCCTCTCTGCTGCTAGTATATTGGATTATGGAAAAATCATAAAACTTGCTCTAGCCCCCCTGCCTTGGCATTCAGAAATAAGAGGTAGTGATGTGTGCTTAATTCGGAGATTACAGAGGGGTTTTGGGTGGGCTTTAAGGTGCGAGTGAGGCCCAGTGGATGGGGTTCTTGAGCGACGGCACGGTCGACTAACATCATCTGCAGCTGGGTGTGGGTGTGTGTGAAAACGGTGTCACTGGAGAACCTGTTAATGGGAGCTGGCGTGGCAAAGCAGCTTGGCAGCCTGGGGAACTAAAGTGGCCATGGCATCAATCTTTCAAAGTCTAAGTGCTCAAACTGTCTGCACAAGTTCACAGAAGAACAAATTACTTAATCTTTTTTTGTCTACTGCTGTCCTAATATTCACTTTTTGCCATCTAAATCCATGTTTTTGTCCTAACCAGTTTTGACAGTTGCCAGGTTTTTATTTATTTTTTCATGCTGGCTAGGCCCTACTCTCATTGGTCCAAATTTCTGTTTCCCACAAGGCTTTGAAGTCTGTGGGAGGCAGATTATTATAATGACATTTAGATGCATTAATAATGAATGAGATGGGCTCTGTCAGGTAACAAGACCCCAAAGCCCCCACTCTCTTTTGGGTCCTGCATGTTGGACATTAGCATAAAACTTGTTTTCTGTGAAAGTCGCTGTTATTATGCCAGTGGTTAAACACTAACAATTCTCTGCTAAATATAGTCCATTGCCTGTTGAAATGTTTCATAAAAGCCTCTAAGAAAAAAAAAACAGAAACAATGAAGTAATAGTTCATAGTAGTTCATGTGTGTCTTCTTACGCTCTAGGCTTCTTCTTTCTTTTTTTTTTTTTAAATACTACATAACCACTAGAATGTGGTTGTTTTAGTCCATTTCTTCAAAAACCACCAGATAACTCTGTCAGGATGGAGAACTTTGGCCTACAGGCGTCCATATGGCACGCGCTCCTATTTGGACAGTGGCATTTTTATGCTGGCTGGCATTACACTGTTGACAACTGCTGCCACTCCTGATTTGATTTGATTTTGGCGGTTTGCTCAGCTGTTCCAGCAGATAGAAAAGCTTCTGTTCCTTCAGCACAAGTCAAGTCTCTAGATACACACACAAACATGGTAAGTGCCAAAGAGAAAAACTACCCTGGAACATCAATGGGATATTTCAAGCACACTGCCTTGCATTTGAAAGAACTTTTTTGGAAGACTCCTCCCATTGGGGTAGTTGGACTACCAGGGCAAAGCTCTGGCTTGTATAGGTGGCTTTTGTCATGGAACTTTTGTAGTCATTCAAAGTCATTCGTAGAAATGGGGCTTTCTCTGTCTGTGTGATCGAATTCAGAGGTGTTCATGTAGAAATGCTGTAAACTTTTTGCTAATCATTATTTTAAAATTCATTACTTAGATTTTAGGCGCTTTAGAGAACCATCAGAAAGGCATTAAGGCATTTTTAATATATTGGTGTGTTAGAAACTAGAGGTTTTTAAACAAATTTATCTATTTATAATTTAAATTATTGAAGGTTGTTGTTGGATAGTTATTACATGTTCACAACATACTGTGATTTGGAAACTCTTCCATACTTTGTACAGATAAGATTGTGATTTACTAAACTTTGTTTGCTGAATCGTCTTTCAGTGACTGTAATCCAAAACACATTTCTTCTATGAGCCTTCAAGCAGAGCAGCAAAGTTGCATGTGGTTTTCCCATTTAGAAAAGGTGTTTGCCTGTGAGTCAGTTGGCATGGCTGTCATTCATGCGAATGCAGTGTATCCGTTTACTCTGTAATGATTAGTCCGAATGGTCCAGTGATGTGAGAACAAACTGAAGCCACTTCAGTCAGATTCCACATTCTTCTTGCCACATAATCAGTCGTCTGTTCCATCAGTGAGAACAAAATGTGCCCTGAAGTTGATTGAGCAAAGAAGAGTTACATTTGGGTACCCACTCTAAAACTGGTCACATCACACTAGTTTTGTTGGCTTTCATTGCTCCCATGTGGGTGGACGGCTCTTGTTGATGGAGGCTCATGCGGTGTGCCTGATCACGTTCTGCCAAGACACTGTAGGGTTTGACACTGTGGATGGAGCAGCAAAGTCCTGACAGATTTTTACTGTCAAAATCCAAACCTAAAAAATTATGTGGCCAAGTAATCATTTCTCCCCCGGCGGGAATAATCAGCATACAGAAATATGCAAACAGCCTCTACAAAAACTCATCTATGTGCAGTTTCTATACGTTCCTGTATATAAACAGCCTGTTTTTTACCATGTAAAATTCTCCTGATGCTTCTAAGAGAAAAGTTCACCTACAAATGAAAATTCACTCATTTAATTCCAAAAAACCTGTATGATTTTCTTCTTTTTTTCCTGTTGAACTAAATGAACTTTTTTTTTTTTTTTTTTTAAATGTCTCCGATGTATTTTTGGCTGATGAAAATCAATGTGGTCCAATGTTACATTTGGGTGCACATTCTAAAATTGGTCCCATCACACTAGTTTTGTTGGCCTTCCTCGCTCACATGTGGGTGGAATCCTCTTGTTGATGGAGGCTCATGCGGTGTGCCTGACCACAGTCCTCTACGACTCTGTAGGCTTTGACACTGTGGATGGAGCAGCAAAGTCCTGGCTAATTTTAAAAAAAGAAACGTTGCAAAACACAAACCGCAAAATTCTGTGGCTAAGTAATCATTTCTCCCCCGATGGGAATAATCAGTATACAAAAATATGCAAACAGCCTCTGCAGAAACTGTCATCTATGTGCAGTCATGGCCAAACAGCCTGTCTTTTGCTATGTAAAACTTTCCAGAAGATCACCCAAGCGAGGGGAACTTCACCCAAAAATTAATATTCTCATCTACTCAATCTCATGCCCAAATCATTTTTCTTTTGTGGAACAAAAATTAAAAAAAAAATGATTTTTTAAAATCTATTTATTTATTTTTCTCCAATGAAAGTCATATTGTTTTAAACACCACTGACTTTTTTTCCCCTCTACAAAAGAAGAAAAGGGTAACACTTTATTTAAAGCCTTTATGCATTATAAAAATAGTTTTAATGCATTATGCCGTAATGCACCTTATAATACATTGTACAATCTCATGTTACACTATGCATTTTTCAACAAGATATAATGTATTACAACACACATTATGAATAATTATAATCCATTATACCCTTTATAATGCATTATGCATAAAGGCATTAAGTAAAGTGTTAACAAAGAAGGTTATGAAAGTATGGAACAACATTTTAGGCAACACTTTAGTGTAAGTACCAATTCTCACTATTAACTAGTTGCTTGTTATCATGCCTATAATTAACATATTATATATTAATAAGCAGCAAATTAGGAGTTTGAGGTGAAAGTCATAGTTAATAGCTTGTTAGTAGCAAGAATTGGACACTTTTTTTTTTCTTTAGTTTTGAGTGAACAATCCCTACACTGTAAAAAATAAAAGTTGACTTAACTTAAAAA
>SCHK01014709.1:0-10221 GCA_004124795.1 Poropuntius huangchuchieni
GTATTTTTTTAGTTATTTTTTAACCTAATCAAAATAACCCATCCGCAGTTTGATTGAGATTAATTGGAATGCACAATGAAAAAACATGATGATTTTTGAGAATTGTTAAAAACGGAGTTATCTGTTTTTGCAAATGAACTCTTAATATATACATAGATTATATTAGCCTCTAGTCATCAGTATTGTTGTAAACATCATCCTTTTGAAAAGCCCTAAACTGTACTCTCTACTATTCAGTGAAAGTGATGATGCTTGTTATTTTTTAATGTTTTGAATCAGTTTGAGGCATCCTGTCCTGATGGTCTATGTCCAGGATGGAGTATCATCCTGAAAGGAGAGACCCCAGCAGAAGCCAGCAAGTAAGTCTTCAGTTCCTCTCAAGCTAAAAGGGAATATTCTAATAACTTCAACTAACGTTCTGGCAAGCTTCTTCTCAAAGTTGAACAAAGACTTTTCCATCAATGTTAATTGGTGCTAAAAGCTTTCTGAAAAGTTAGCACAAAAACATTTACACATCATTTTTAGAAACTTTTTCTGAAATATCTTATTTTCTAGTCTTTACTAGCCTACTTAAAGGGATAGTTCACCCAAAAATAAAAATGCTGTCATTAATTTCTCACCCTCATGTCATTTCAAACCTGAAAGACTCATCTTTGAAACACAAATGAAGATGTTTTGATGCGTTCCGAGAGCTCTCTGACCCTCCATAGTCAGCAAGGATCCTTACACATTCAAGACTCGTAGCAACGTAGCAACGAGATCGCTAAAATAGTCCATGTGACATCAGTGGTTCAACCACAATTTTACAAAGAATACTTTCTGTGTGCAGATGTCTGCAAAATAATCAAACTGAATATTCCCTTTAAATAACCAAGAAAAATTTAATTATTTATAAATAATGTTTTCAGAACTTAATGGGAATATTAGGAAAACGTTCTAAGAACGTATATTTGTTATCTGGACTGTAAGGCCCGGTTTCATAGACAGGGTTTAGACTAAACCAGGATTATGCCATAGTTCAATTAGGACATTTAAGTCATTTTTATTAACATGCCTTAGAAAAAACATTACTGGTGTGCATTTTGAGACAAAACAAAGGCATCGATATATTTTAAGATCAGTCAGGGCAAGTTTTTTCAGGTAAAACAGCTTGGATTTACACTTTAGTCTGGGACTAGGCTTAAGCCTTGTCTGTGAAACCGGGGGTAAATTATGCTAATGGTATACAAAAGATGAAAGTTGCTTTTGTTATCACTCTTCAGAATGGACCATGAGATAAGCTAATGAACCATGTAAGAGAGAGACCATAGCTAAAGAAATCTAATAAGGTCATCTGCTTGTTTGACCATGTTTTAATATACCTGCTTTTCAGTGTTTTCAGTGTTTTTGAGTCATCTATTTTTCCCATCATATCCTCCTCATATAATACGTGTCTTCTTGAGAATGAAAATATTAGAACCAATCTTCTTTTATTCTTGAATGAGAAACATCTACGATCTCGGAGTATGAATCTCATACTGATGAATTACTCATTCATCAGGTTGTTTATAAAGAATAACTGCAATGAAACCAACTCCACATCTGTAATTAAAGAGAAGTATAACAATAATAATGTGACAATCATATGAGACAAGCACATGCGGCAATTAATTTATATGCTGTTTTATTCATAACACCGAATGGAAGAAATTTCTCCTGGGATCCATTCAGATGCAGTTCAATTATTGTTCCTATACAGAAACAGATACAAGCTAAAATGTAATCTGGGTCAAATCAACGTGATTTTCTCCTGTCGTTTCTTGTTTAGCATTCACTTGTAGATGAGTGATGGAGAAAAGCTCAAACGCAAGTGCCTCATCTTAGCGCAATGATAGCCCTTCAAGCAGCGGTCTCAGGTTCGGTATTGGCCAAAATGATTTGTTCATTATAGTGTGTGCCTTTCTCTGTCCTTAAGGTTTGAGATCAATTTCCTATGTGACCGTGATGACAGAATAGCCTTCCATTTCAACCCACGCTTCACTGAGTCAGATATCATCTGCAACTCCTACATGGCCAACCACTGGGGGCAGGAGGAGAGGTGCAACAGCTTCCCCCTCGGGATAGAAGAGCCTTTCCAGGTGATAAAGCATCACAAGCACATTTTTATTGACAAAATATCATGAGCAGCAGGAATTATGAGTGAGGATGATTTAGTCAGCATCGACTCTTTGTCTCTCAACAGATTGAAATTTACTCTGACAATGATAACTTCCATGTTTACATTGATGAATCCAAGGTGATGCAGTACAAACACCGTGTGGAAGACCTGAAGACCATCACAAAATTGCAAGTGGTCAATGACGTCAATATCACCTCTTTAGAGATCACCAAAAAACATTTTTATTAAGTGGTGGGCATAAAGCCAAACAGATTCTTCATTTAGAATGAGCCTTGTGTTTGTTTATGGTGGGTTATTGTGTTTTGCGTTTCTGTTTACACACCTTTCAATACTCATAATTATCCTCTTGGGTTAATTATCCTCTGTAAAGGTGTGATTATTGGCATTGACATGCCTTACCTAAACTTCATATTCATATGAATTTGTGAATAAATGAAAGGTTTGAAAAGATTCCTAAAGGACTCTGGGTGACTCAGAATTTGTGTTTTTCCACAAAATCAATGTCAAAAATAGATGCTCAGATCCATCTGGGTCTGCTTATAATGAAACATCCTAAGAAATCAATACTAAAATATGCTCACACAAATAAATATACTTTATTAATACATATGATATGAATATACATTTCATTGAATAACAGCAAAACACCAATAGTCTTGTTCTACTGTGACATGTATTCTAAAAGAACCCAAAATATGTTTTACTTTGTCTTTGCACATAAGCATTTTACTGTAGCATGAAAGTTTAAAATGATACAAAGCACACACATGGCAATTAGTCAAACTAAACCAGTTTTCCCATATGAAACATACTTACAGTGAATAAAAATATGTATACATCATGTAGAAAGTGTACAAATTACAAATAAACAAAATATGACTGCACTGTAAAAAGTGAAAAGTTGACTTAACTTCAAAAAAATTGAGGAAACCCTTTGCCTTAAAATTATTAAGTACATAATAATAAAAAATAAGTTAAGTGAACTTTTCCATTCATTTGACTTATTTTTTTTAACTATTATTTACTTAATTTTAAGGCAACGGGTTTCCTCAATTTTTTTAAGTTAAGTCAACTTTTATTTTTTACAGTGTGGCTAAACTTTCTCTCAAAATAAATAAATTCATTCATACATTTTTTTATAAATACTTTACTGTTCAAAATATGGGATTGGTACTTTTTTTTTTACTTTTTATCCTTGCTAAATAAAACTAAAGAGGAAAAACTCTTACTGACCCCAAACTTTTGAGCAGTAGTATACAGCGATAAGTGGTCACAAATCTTTCTTTAATCAATGATAATGCAGTGTGTTCTCATTTTTTGGCAGAGACTCTACATGACGTCAAAGACTGGTGAGAGCTGATGTGTAGCCTAACAGCAGGCTGGCTAAATATAGCTCAAACAAAGTGCTTTAACAAAGTACATTACATCATAAGGGCATAACATCATATAATATTACAGCCTAAAAAGCCATTAAAAGCTCTTAATAGACTGTTTACTTGCAGGTCCCCATTGTGACAACTTACCCCACACAATGTGAGAAAGTAAATGTCTATATAAAGCAAACTTTCTTCAATAGCATTTATGCAGCTAAGACTTCGAGCTGTGCCTATAATGAACTTTTTAAAAAAATAAACCTTCTCAGCGCAATATTAAGTAAAAACCAGAGTCTCCTGCATTTGATTGACGGTGCAACATTCTGTGGCATAAGAGCAGTGTGTTATCACAGTTTGTTTTATCTTTTCAAAGCTGGGTTTGGTTACGTGTACATTTTTTTCCACTCATACTCATTAAGTTTGGAACGGTGGATCACACACGTACTGATCAATACCATCACTCTGGACTACGCTATTGACTCGAGCTCCATTGATCAAACTGTTTGGTCTGCTTGTTTGTTTTGTTTTTAAGCATTATTGTGTGTTTTTATGTAGGCCTACTTTTTGTTCTAAGTAAGGTGAACATATTATTATTATTATTATCATTTAATTGAATGACGCAGCTGGTCATGTGATCTAATGGAGGCACCCACGAAGTGGCGACCCGCTCCATGTAGAATAAAACAGATCTTCTTTAACAAAAATGTCATTTGTAGAGTCTTCATCTCGTGCGAATATTTAAAAAATACATTTGCTCATGTAGGCTATACAACTTTTTTTAATTAGCAAAACATGGTGAGTGCCGCTTTAATTACATAGTCACTACACCTCGGTGTGTGCGGAGCGATGAGGTGAATGAGAAAACTGCTCCCATCACATCAGAGCCACGCAACAGCTCCGCCAGAAGAGAGTCGTGTGCGCCGCATCCGCAGACGCTCATTTCCTCCCATCAACTGGAGATGAAGGAGAAGCACATTGAACCCAGTCCGTCCTCTCACTGCACATGAGCTCTCGCGCTCGCACCTGCGACTGCACACATATCGTCGGTATGTACTAATATTTCTCAAATTCATTCTTTTTGATGCAGTTTAGGCTGTGTTGTTCATTGAGTAATCACTCTAATGCATGGTATAAGTAAATAAAGAGAAAGTGACTTAACTTACGAAGACAAACAGAGGAAAATGTGCTTAAAAACTGCTGGATTTTCGACACGGTGTTTATTACACGCAATTTATTACACGCAATTTATTCTGTTTAAGCGGCTATATTTAGATATTTTTTGCGGCTCGTTCCTGAGAGTTGGCGTATAGGCACAGTTTAATCTTGCTTGATTTTGAAGAAAAAAATAAGCATGCAATATTAAAAGACTGAGTTATTTGTTATATTTATTATTAATTAGTACTAGCCTGTGCTGAGAGTTCATTTTAATTATTTCTGAAGACCAATAACACAAATGCCCGTTTTCCCTTGTGGTTTTGTTTGTTGTTTACAAATACGTAGCTCAAAACTGTCTGAAATGAGAGTAATTTTGCAAAATGGTGCCCTTAAGAAGCAATATCACACACAGTTTATCCTGCTCAAGCAGCTGACTTATTGTGGCTTGCATAATTCACAATGTAATCTAATACGACAAATAAGAAGAATGTGGAGAAAAATGAAAATGTAATATAATGTAAAAGACAAAGTTAATAGTGATATTTATCATTAATCAGGCACTGGATTTTAAGGCTTACAGTTTAGTCAGTGCAATTGCTTGGATTTCTTGTAATTTAATTTCCCTCCTAATGTGTGTCATGTTTCCGTAGAGGGCGGTTGGCTAAATGATGGATTTCATTACCTTACTGGTTTTGGCTGAAGATGAAGATGCCTTGAGCTTTAGTAATCGACTTTGGGATGTCTGAAGCAGCCTTTGGATTCTAACCCCCGCATATCAAAACATCACAAATATCCCCCGAACCTTTACGAGAAACAAAAGGGATATGAATTTCACCGCAGGCTTGCTGAAAAAAGAGCTTCTGCTCTCAAACGCCTTGCTGTCCTTGAACGCCTCTCTCCACGGTGCCGAGGACTTCGCGAATGATGTTTTCCTCCACCAGAGTGGAGAGCTGGAGAGACTGCTGCTGCTGACAATCAAAGAGCCCACCACGATTGCTCTCACCGTGATGTATTCGTTATCATTTGTGGTGGGCTTCATTGGAAATCTCATGGCCATTCGAATGCTCACCTGCCAGAAGAATAAGAGGATGCAGAGCATCAGTGCCACCCGGAGTTTACTCATCAACTTGGCAGTGTGTGATCTGATGGTGGTTTGCATCTGCATGCCCATCACGCTCGGCCACACCATTTACACCGCATGGGTGTACGGAGACCTCCTGTGTCGGGCCGTTCCCTTCATCCAGGCCGTCTCCGTCTCTGCAAGTGTCCTCAGCCTGACCGTCATCAGCATCAACCGATACTACAGCGTTCACAGCCCGCTCAATTCCCTCTCGTACTTCACCCAGAAGAAGATCTACATCACCATCGTGTGCGTTTGGATCCTGTCCTCGTCCATTTGTGCACCTTTACTCTTCATGATCAAGCTGGACGAAATCCACTTAATCGACATCGCCGTGCCAATCTGCAGAGAGCTTTGGCCGCAGGCGAGACTCAAGCAGGTCTACAATGTGCTCCTCTTCGTAGCTCTCTACTGCATCCCCGTAACCTTCAACCTCATCATCAGCTTTCTGACGGGAAGGAAGCTCTGGAGGGCTTCTCATCATTTCGACGATTTCGACCCTCGCAGCCAGGCCATGCACGCTTCGCATCTGAAGATGCGCAAGAAGATCGCCAAGGTGGTGGTCACTTTGGTCCTCTTATTCGCCGTCTCCTGGCTCCCGCTTTACGTTGCCGACATCCTGATTGACCGCGAGATTCATCCACCTCACTGGGTTCTGCAGAGCCGTCCTTTTGCGCAGTGGCTGGGCCTCACTAACTCCAGCCTCAATCCCATCTGCTATTGTTTCTTGGGCGATTTGTACCGCTCTGCCAGAGCAGTCAGGTCCAGGTATCATCAGAGAATGCTTTCCGTCCTTAGATCCTCCAGCTCTTTTAAACTGTCCAGTTTGCTTTCTCTCAAAAAGGAGAAATCTGGCCGGCGACACGGTGCCGTGAGCCAGGTGTCGGTGGAGACTCTTTCTGATTGGTGTTCCAACAACAGCCAAATGGTGTCTCTCCAAAGCCTCTCAGAGAAGATAGCGTCTACAAGCAATCCTGAGTTATCAAACTTGTAGTCAGGGTGCATAGTACCTAAAAGTACGCAGGGCACTTATAGGGATAGCTCACCCAAAAATAGCTTTTGTGTTGTACAGAAGAAAGAGAGTCATTGGAGGTTTTATGAAATTTCACTTTTGGGTGAACGATCTCTGATCATTTGCTTTGTAGTATTGTCAAAAAGCATGCGATTCTGATAATTTGATGCAACATCAGCATAGTTTGTCTCCATAACTAACTATCCACTGTTATCGTCGCATATATTGTACATGAAGAAAAGTTGCTTGATGTGAAGTGGGACTTCCTGTAAATAAAAGATAGTTTTGTATAGACATCAGATCACTGACACAGATTGTACGTAAATGCTCAATTAAGGCCTGTTTACACCAAGACAAAAATGTTTGCATGTGAAAATTCAGTGTGATAAATATTTTAATTTGAACGAACAGCTGTTCAGACCAACATGAACATTTGTATGCCATCAATGCAATAGAATTTTTTTTACGGGGAGATTTACTTTTTTTTTTTTTAATTTCGTGCAAAAATAGGACCAAATTTTCTTATAGTACAGTTGTGTTGTTGTGGACAGGCCTTTACTTGCCACCAGAAAACAAGAGTGGTTTATTTTAAATCTGGAGTTTTCAAACTAGGGGGGCCACAAAGGCTCCACAGAAAAAAAGATTTTACAAAATATATAATTTAATTATAATAATTTAATTTATAATATTAATTAAACATGCTTAAGAGAACAGTCTTAAACACATTTAATGAATTGGATATTCTTAGTTTCATTCTGCTTTCTATTTATTTTTTCTATTGACAGCCAAGTTTAAGTAAAAAAACAAATTTGCAAGTTTTGTAAAAAGTAGCCATTTTTGTCTTTCTATGATTTACATATGTTAAATGCTAGTTTATATTTGTATCTTTCTAAAGAGGTTCTCTTTGCCACCACTGCCTTTAACTTGAAGCTATTAAGGCAAAATTAGTTAATGTATAAAGCTGCTAAGAAAAATGTTTTATTATTATAATTATAAAAGCACTATTGTTACTGAAAATAAAAATACATTAAAATAAACACATATTTAATATATGTACTTTAATATTGGTTAGAAAAGAAAATATCATCTAGATATTTAGTCATTTGCTTTGGCTTTAGTTCATTGACAATATAAAAACCAGTTATTTCATATTCTATTCATTATTCTATTATCTGTTATTTCACACATTTATTATTTTTCTCATGCAGCGTAATTATGTCAAAGTATAAAATATATGCCATTATGTTTTATGAAAGGGGTCCCTCACAATCATCATATCGGTGTCCCTGACTTAAAAAGTTTGAAAACCCGTTATAAATAAAAAAAATAAAAATAAAAACTTTAGTAATTGTACAGTGTTTTAAATTGATTTTCCATACTATCTCTATAATCATATGAACGTGCATTTGCATTCACAAAAAATTCCTATTTGTTCAAGAGTTTCAAGTGTGCATGATTGAAACAAACGTCAGAGAGAATGTAAAGGTTCCAAATGCCTTGTGAAGATTCATAGCAGTTCAATGTCATTAAATGTACTGTGCTTGATTGTGAATAATCAGTACTTGCCTTCTTCAATAAAAACCAACGTGAATAGAATCAGCAATGGTTCACTAAGTACAGCTGTCCTCAGATCTTTTGATATGAATAGATCCACACACTTAAGAATACAATAATAGGCTATACTAGACCACATGAAATACAAACACAATCATCACCTCTTTATTTCTTGAGACTTCCTGAGATGACAAACAATTTGATCAAAAGAAAAAAAAAATACAAAACAGAATTCATTTAAAATATATATATATGTAATAACAGTAACAAAAGAGTTTACATGAAGCCATATAGGCATTATATCCTAATTCAAATACTCATAGTCATGAATCCTCGTCTCAGCAAGAGCTCCATCTTTGTCTTACACTGACATGTGATCACCAACACTAGCATTGCCCTTCATATTCATGCTAATTCTGATTAGCAAGTGTCACATCACTCAATATGCAGAATAGGGCTTGATTAGCCTATAAGTATTTCACTTTAGTAAGAACGAGCAACTACTGAGAGCAGATATTGGAAGCCGATGAATAGTAATTCTGTTCAAGAGAGATACAGACTGCAATAGTTATTAGCCTGAGCTCAGTAGTATGCCTTTCACTGGAACGAGGCGTAATAGAAAATATAAGGAGCACTTCTTGAATAAAAGGGAAAAAAACTGAATCAGCGAATGTCTTGGGGAGATGGCAGATGTTATCATCCCTCAGATGAACTGGCATTATACGCTTACAATCTGAGACTTTCTGTATAAAGTGATATTTTATATTTACCATAAAGAATATCCAGAATAAAATTGTTGCTTTCATCAAACTTAACTAAATATTAACTTAACTTTGTTATTTTAGTGTAATTCAAAAACAAACTAATTAAATTCATAGTACGAGATCAATAGTCGTGGTTTTAATGAAGAGTTACAAAACAAAAAGTACATGTTAATGTTTTAATCTTAATATAAAAAGTTTAATGAAAGTCTTGCTGTTTTTAAAATGAGGAAAGAAAGAAATTATGAAACTAATGAAAGAAGCACATATGTGACACTGATTGTGTTACTTTTTGTTCAGAAGGTCAGATGTTCTTCTTCCACTAAAGCTCACGATGCTCTTTGGATCACCTTAAATCATGCTGGAGAACATCATCATCAGGTTTGATCATCAAGAGAGCCGTGCTATAAATATTAAATATCAGATGGGTCTGTTCTGTGTTTGTTGTGTCTTATAAGAGTACAATGGCCAATTACAGCAAATCCTCCAGTCTCTTGTCCTGTCCAACCCAGCCTGTCCTGAATTTGTTTATCTCTTTTCAATTATGCAGTCATTTAATTCCATTCACCCAATCTTGGCTCAAATAAAACTCAGTCAGGCATTTCAAATTCATTCTCTGCAACCTTTATATCTAAGAACATTAAATGTCAAATCTGCTTAAAGTATAAATATATCTATTTAAAAATAAAAGTGTTACAACCCGCTCCACCCACTATATACACACACAACACACTAAATGTGTGAGTTTGGAAAGCATGTGAAAACAGTTTTAAGGGGGGCAACTCCTGTCATGTCCGTGGGCTCTGGTCTGTGACTGAACAGATCATTTCAAATCCTTGTGTATTAATAAGGACTGTGTATTAAGAAGTTGATTCTCCCAGCTGCTTCTGCTTGGAAGTTTTCCACTAGATGTCGGAGCATGGCTGCAGGGATTTGCTCTCATCAGTGTACTGATATTGACTGATGGAGTCTGGCCCGCTGTCGTTACAATAATTCATTCGAAAGGCCTGGGCTTTGTACAGACCAATAAAAGTTCCTCCAAGATAAGTTCAATTATTGTGCAATATATTTATATATATATATATATA
>SCHK01014883.1:0-11290 GCA_004124795.1 Poropuntius huangchuchieni
TAATCCCAATTTTTAGATTTATTTCAGAAAATTACATTTCATAAAAGTCACTTTTACACACACAATATGTATTAGGCTACTTCTGGAATATTAGAGGTAATACGATAATTAAATATTTTAAATATATTCCATTAAATATTAGACTATAAATTAAAAATATATATTAAATTACAGTTTATATTTTTTAATTAATTTTAAAATAATAGGCTAGATATTGCATCTTCAGGTCCTTTTTATTTATGTTTTTGAATTGGGCTTGTATAATTCAAGTTATTTCACATTATTGTATATGTAAGATACATAATGCAATATATTTTACATTATAATATAAAATATATTGCATATATACATTGGATTTTATATATCCTAGAGCCAGTCTGAACATGCGCTTAGTATTTATCGCCCCCAAGTGGTCACTCATATGTATTGCCACATCTGACTCGCCACATACTTGCACATATGTGCCACATATGTCCACGTGCACACCCTCTTCACTAATTTTAAGATGTATGTTTTTTTAACAATATTTCTTACAGTACTAACATAATTACAGTGGTTTATATGCACATTTAAATTAACTAGCTATATCATCGATAATACAATGGGTGGGTAAACTGTAAATTAAAACATAGCATAACACTCACCAGCTAAAGAAAATAATAATATCTGCCGCAAATGAGTATTTTCTGTGAACGCAACGTCAGGTGATAAAGCGCTCTGATTGGCTGTTGGGCTTTTAAACTTTTATGTGATTGGCTTATATTTATTTTTATATCTTACATAATTTATATTAAAATCGGTCTCTTATTGTATTATTTAACACTGTTTCATATCAGAAAAAAAGGCGCGTCTCGTTGAAGCGCACATGACACCTGAAGTTTGAAACATGCGGTGCGCGGATCTGTCAATCAAGACTCTACTGCCCGCCCCTCGCCGCTGATTGGTCGGATTTTGTCCCCAGTCCAACAGGCGTGTATTCTGCACATGACGTCAGGGCATCCCACCACAGGACATCCACATACAGCAGACCTGAGGAAAGCCAAAGAATACCATCAAACACTGAATGTAAGTCATTTTGCATTTATCTCGTTTTATTTAATGTATTCTTCCGTATAAAGCTTCCGTATTTCTATGACTTCTAGTGTTGAGCCTCCATCAAACATGTGCTTAGAGCATAAATGATTATTCAAAATAAATAATTACACACACACACACAAAAAAAAAAACAACTCGATTTTTTAACGCTAGACTTATTGAACACATTAAGCACAGAAACGTCTGTTTTCATTCACATTTTATAAGACTTTCATGAGGCATGTGTTTGTAAAACAGTATATGTTTTAATTTCCTAATGTACATAAAATGTGTTTTCTTCATGACAGCTCATGAACATACAAGATGAAAACATTAAAAGCAAAGTTCAAGAAGTCAGAGGTAAGAACCTGTCACGTGCTAAGTATGCTAGTCTTCTCACTTAAGTATGTTTGACTATTAATAGCCTATGAGCTCTTACATTTTTCTAAAACTTGTATATATAGTATATAAGTTGTTAGATATCTTGTGTATTTTGGTGACTTGTTGCTTTGTATGTGCAAACGTGTTTTAGCAGTAGAAGAGGAGGCCAGCCTGTAGACGGCACCTGTAACCAGAGACCTCTAGGAGTGTTCAATTATTGAAATACATTCATTCACTCACTCACACTCGCAGACTCAGTGTATGATGTATTCTGCGCTCTTCATTGTTAGATGATGTTATGGACCTTCATCTTCACTAATATTCTTAACACATTATGTTATTGGATCTGAGGCCACTGTATGAAGGCGAAATACACCATGCTAGTATTCTGAATGAAGCGTCTGTGGTTTTCCCTGTCTGAGGTTATGTTGGGATGGACAGACAGATGAGCCACTGTAGGGGAGAGAAAGTGAGCTGGATGTTTTCTCTTTGTTATTATTCTAACCAAACTTCATGTCTGAGTTAGATGTCCACATACTGCTGTCTGCTGTCATAAAGTCATAGAAAGATATATGTGTGTTAGAAAAGATTTATTTGTCTGAATGGGTGGTGAAAATGTTTATTTTTTGTTTTTTATGTTTTATATTTGATATTCCTTTCTATTTTGCAAAAAGGAAATTAAACTCCCCCCCCCCCATAATTTCTATATGCAATATAATGCAATACGTTTTTTATGCATTATAGTAGAAAAATATTAAACATACAACCATAGTACTATTTACTAATGTCAACCAATATACGTATATATACATGATGGAAGTAATAGTTTGTACTGCCTTTAGCTTATCCTACGTATATGTATATGTATATATATATTTATGTGTGTATATATATATATATATATGTATATATGTATATGTACATATTTATGTATCTATCTATATATCTATATAAATATATATATATATATATATATATGTTTGTATATGTAGGTATGTATGTATGTATTACAATATAATGAAGTGTATATATTATATAAAAAGAATGCATACTTGATAAAAAAATCTGTGTAATAATAATACGTAAATAACAAACATAAGCATCTAAAATAAATACATATAAATCATAATAAATATAAATGTTTAAATAAATATATAAATCTAATTTGATATACAATTGTTTTTTTTTTGCAAGTCACAGTAATGATAACAGACAGTGTAATTTTAGTGAATATATATATATATATATATATATATATTTAAGGAATATTAAATATTTATAAATATTTTCAGTTTTCATTTTATGTTTTAGTAATTTTTTTATGTGCTTTTGTCATTTTTATTATATTTCACTTAAAATTTTCATTTAAGTTCTTCCAAAAATCGAAGTTCTCCATCTTATATTTAATTTTTAGAATTTTTAATTTCAGCGTTGACGAAAACAAATGTTAATAATTTTAGTGTTAATAAGCAATAACAACACTGCTTTATCTATTTATTTCTTTTTTACTTATTGCAAAAATTGAAGTTGAAAAAAGAAGTTGTCATGATCCAGTCAAATCCTGCATGACGTTCAGAATCAAATCCTGGCCTACATTTGTTTATTGCTAAATATTTAACTCAAAACATGTCACATTAAAGAAGTAAAATATTTTAACCAACCAGTTCCCCTTTAAAATTCTAATTCAAATTCAAAAGAGCATTTCATCAGACAAAAATTTTGCTACGCCTTTATGTGAAAAAGATGAGTCATCAATATTTTTAACAAGAAAACTGCATCAACATGCCACAATTTGCTTAAAAAGCTAGTTTTTTCAACTTTTAAGAGTGTGTTAGCATATAAATGACCTCAAAGCTAACAGACATTGACTAAAAAACACAATATTGTTATTCTACAGCATCTGTATGGCATCACAGGAAGTGATTCAATCAGACTGACTTAGCATAAAAGTGATACACTAGTGTGCACTAGACACTGGGAGGGGTTGCAGAACCTAAACTGTGTGTATTTTTATACCTCCATTTAGTCTGATTGCTGACGGTGTATTTTGCTGTTGTGTTTGCTGAGTTCTCACCCCCTGATGCTAATACAGTAGCTTTGGGATCAGAGAATGATTAGCTGAGACGTGAGACGAAGGGAACAGTGTGGACGGTAAAATATATGGAGGTTGCAGAGAAGTGAGACAGAACTGGGATAGAGAGTAAAAAAGAAGGGCAACGGGACAGGGAGGTGTGTGTGTGCCAGGCAGTGACTGCAGTGTGTCGTATATCTCTGCAGACAGCAGAACAGGACGGCATAGCAAGAGTTGCACACGACAAAGCTGCATTTGCAAGACAGATTTCGGCAATCGGATATATAATCAAAGTTACGCATTTAGTAGCGTTTAGGCCTTTGTCTAACGGACAGATTAGATACAAAATCATAACCTTGGCTGTTTGGAAGCATGAGGAGTGGTCGTGTTCAGGTTCAGTTCATTTGAACTTTTTTAAGAAAGTAATTTATTGTCCTTGTTGAGAGCACGTAGTGTGGATGGGTCGTGGAAAGAAGCAGAGGTTTCATACGTCCTCTGAGCTCTATGGATCCTCATGTCATCTTTAGCCCAATGAAAAGCTTCTGCATGTGTTACGGCGTGATTACGGTATGTACAGCCCCTCCTTGTGAGGGTACACAGAACACATGGAGACGTTAAGATTTTTTTTTTGTGTGTGTGTGTGTGTAAAATATCAATAATAACCTTTAAAAAAAAAAGATAAATGTAGCATAATGTAGCAAGACAACATAAGCAAAATTACTTAAGTTGGGAAAAACAAAAACAAACAAAAAACAGAAATTGTGCCCATGAATGAAGATTTAGTTCCTATAACGTATTTGTTTGTTTTAGGTAAATTGTGGCTATGTTATAATAATATGTTCCATAATCAGATTAAAAAAAGGGAATAAATAAGTACAACACAGTCATGATTTAACTAAAACAAGAGAATGTGTTTTTCAATGTGGTCGTGATTTAACGAAAACTAGGAAACGAATTTGTACACCATGTGCGAGACTTAATGTGGTCATGATTAGAGCCCGACCGATATATCGTTTTGCCGATATTATCAGCCGATATGAGCTTGTCGCAGATATATCGATATCTGCAAATATGGCACCGATATGCCGCCGACATTAATTTGTTTTTCTTTTTTTAACAGAATATATGGACTTTTTTCCTGAGTAAATGATGAGCCGTTACGCAGATGAAATGCTTCTAAATGGTGTAATTACTTATTTTGTCCAGCAGAGCGCGCTCCATTATTTGCTACTGACCCAGGTCACTGTAGTGTAGAGATGCGCGGATGAGCTCAAACTTCACCTGAGTCCGCTGCTTCAGATTATACACATAAACAGATAAAGAGTATCGGCCGATATATTGATATCGGCCTTTTTTCCCATCCCTAATATCGGTATCGGCATCGGCCCCAAAAAAAACGCTCTAGTCATGATTTAACTAAAACTAGGGAATCAGTTTGTACACCATGTGCACGATTTAATGTGGTCGCTATTTAACTTAAACATGAACAAGTTAGTAAAAAATGGACAAGATTTAACTAAGACAAGGGAACAAATTTGTACAACATGGTCACGATTTAAAATGAGCAAACAAATTTGTACAATGTTGTCACAATTGAACTAAAATAAAGGACCAAATTAGTATAACATGGTCGCAATTTATTGTGGTCGCAGGGTAACTAATGAGAAAAGTAATTTGTAAATGTGCTCACAATTTAACTTTTAACGAATAACCGAGTTATTAAAACATGGTCGCTATTTAACTAAAACAAGTGAGTGAATTTGTATAATGTGGTCACGATTTAACTAAAACTAAGAACAAGGTAGTACAACATGTTCATGATTTTACTAAAATGAGGGAACGAATTTGTACAATGTGTTCACAATTTAATTAAAATATGGGAACAAGTTAGTACAACATGGTTGCTATTTAAGATGGTCGCAATGTAACAAGGGAATGAATTTGAAAAATGTGCTCACAATTTAACTTAAAGAAATGAACGAGTTAGTAAAACATGAACGCGATTTAAGTAAAATGAGGGAACGAATTTGTTCAATGTGTTCACAATTTAACTTAAAGGAATGAGTTAGTAACACATGGTCATGATTTAACTATAACGAAGGAACAAATTTGTACAATGTGGCTGTGATTTAATGAAAACAAAGTACAAGTCACTACAACATGTTCACGATTCAACTAAAAGGAGGGAACAAGTTAGTTAAACATAGTTGCGATGTACCTAAAAAAAAAGAAACAAATTTGTACAGCGTTGTCACAATTTGACTAAAATGAGGGAATGTGGTTACGAGTTAATTAGTAGTGGGACCAAATTCTTAATTTGGTGCCGTTGTATCTGTATCTGTAAATATTTTATTGTTTTGGATGATGTGACATTGGTCTTAGACTTACACTGACATCTAGAGGTAATGAGACAACAACATGCCATTTCAGAAATGTGCTATTCACAGTCAGTATTTCTTTTAAGTATTACTTATTACTAGTAGTATTCAGCTCAAAATGGCGGTCTCCATGACATGACCAGCTCCATCTTGAAATAGGTGTATTTTCTTTCTGTAGTGTCTATATATTTTAATTTTTTTTAAAAGAAAAATTAATTAATCTTGTTCATTTAAAAGTTAATTTGTTTTATAAAGCAGATAGTTCCGGTCCTTGATTCTGATTGGATGAGCCGCGTTCGAAGCTGTTGTAAATTACTCTACAAACCTACACCTTTGTTTACATTTGTGTGTTGCTCGGCAACCACTTTGTTGGAACCACAACCGTTTCTGAGGAACTACATTGTTTGGCGGAAGAATACTGTTTTTATTAATGCCATTACACTTTATTTGCTCTGTTTTATTTTGTGAAACCTTACTACGTATATGGAATAACCGTTTTATAAAAGCAATAAGACCCGTGAAGCCGTGGTTTACAGTGAATTTATAACGCTCTTAGCTGTTATAAATTCACTGTAAACCACGGCTTCTTGGGGCTTATTGCTTTATTAAAAACTTTAAAAATACTGATTAAGAAAGTAATTTGAAGAATTTCATGATTTAAAAGTTATGCAGTAGATTTTGGTCTTGAAAAAATGTGTGTTTGTGTTAAGTTATGTTTGTTATAATGTGTTTTGTGTGTTTGTTTCTCTGTGTTTTTAGAGTCAGGACTGGAGTAAAACAGATGACAGATTGTTGCAGGCTGTAGAACAGAATGATCCAGAAAAAGTAGCCACGCTGCTGGTGAAGAAAGGTCTCTGTCCGTCCAAACTGGACTCGGAGGGCAAATCGGCGTGAGTGGACCTTTTATTTCAACTTATGTCATAGTCTTGTCAGAAATATTAAAAATATATTCAACTACTTGATATAAAATAGCACATAAACAATGAAAGAAATTGCTAAATTCACAGGTTCCATCTTTGTGCGTCTCGAGGACGGTTGGACTGTCTGGAGGTCATCCTCTCTCATGGGGTGGACATCAATGTAGCAGACGGCACTGGTAAGGTTTAGTGTACTAGTTTTACTAATAAAAGTTCTTATAGGTCTCAAAGTGATTAATTAATTTCTCTCTGTAGGGTTTAATGCTCTCCATCTCGCTGCTAAGAATGGACAGTCAGATTGTCTAAAGAGACTTCTTCAGGTAGGAGTCATAAATTATTGTCCTAGAGTCCTAGAAAGAGCCAATGCTGATTTGATGCTGAAGTAGTATAATTATAATGTTCAATCTGTAGGAGAGGATGCCTGTCGACGCCACAGACAGTTTCGGGAGGACGTCCTTACACCATGCTGGTAATAAAAAGTCTTCCAGCATTCAAACGTTTGAACATTGCATTTGGACGTAACACGAGGCTGTTGTTGGTTCAGATGTTATTCTGTCTTTGTCTTTGTGCAGCTGTAAGTGGCTGCTTGTCCTGCACTGAGATTCTGTGGGACTTTAAAGCCAACCTTGATGTTCAAGATGGAGTAAGTTCAATTGAACACAACACAAAGTGAAAGGATTATTTATATTTGTACATTTGGCAGTAGATTTTATCTGAAGTTACATTCAGGATATACACTTATTGTTGAGTACAGCCAGTTGAAAATGTAGTTTTAAAAGGTTTAACTTATTGTACTCTTGTAGGATGGGTCAACTCCATTGATCCTGGGTGCCCAGATGAGCAGAGTCGAACTTTGTGCCTTCCTTTTGGAACGAGGAGCCAATCCTAATATACAAGACAACCAGGGCAGGTTGGATATGTTTTAAACAGCTTGTGTACAATAGAAGTGTACAAAACATTTCAAATTGAGTTAGTTTTATTTTATGATTATCACTATTTTTTTTGAAATATTGGAAAATACTGCATGGTTTAAATCAGTGGTGTTATTGAGAACTAATAACTAATTAATTGAAATAAAGCCACAATAAGATATACATATTAGATAAAAAAAATTTTTTTTAAAAACCCTAAATGAAAATTAGAAGTGCTGTGTTTGCAAATAACTGAAATAAAATAAGATGAAGTTGAAAATGACTAAAACTAAAAAAATCTATTAAATCTAAATAGAAATATTTAAGAGGAAAAAACAAAACCTAGAAAAGTAATAAAAGTAAATTATAAATGATAATATTTAAAAAAAAACTACGGCAAAATATTAAAAGCATTACTTTTGCTTTATAGTGGAAAGCCATCAGATGTGTGTTTTTAATTTTATTGTTGTACCTTCAGAATCCTTTCCACACATTTTACCAAAAAGAAGATACCAAAAAATATAAATTAATATTATTATATACTATTAATAATACTATATATATATATATATATATATACATACATGTGTGTGTGTGTGTGTGTATGTGTGTATCTGTCATTTTAGTATTGAGATACTGTTATATCTTTTATTAACATTTTGAATTTTTTGTTATTTGTAATTATTATATTTTTAGTATTTTCATTAAGTTTTTTAGCTGTTTTTTTGTTGTTTTTATTATTTTATTATTTTAGTACATCAACTTAAACTAGAAATGTTGCCTGAGCAACTAGCTGAAATAAAATATGTTTTCTATATTTTTCTGTATTTTATTTGTTATTTCCCATAAAGTATATTTTATTTCAAATAACAAAAGTAGTTTTTAGTTTTTATGGTTTTAGTTTTTACATACGTATATATACATACTGTATATAATGAAAATGTTTTTTGTTTTGTTTTTGTTTCTAGTCCTTTAGTTTAAAAAAAAATATTTTCAACAGAAAAAATACATACTATATACTTTTCATATATTGGACATTTGGGATTCAACTCATGTTTTTCGAGGCAGATCAGCGTTGATGTTGGCCTGTGAGAGCGACAGCATGGAGACTGTTGAGGTGTTATTGAAAGGCGGAGCTAACCCACACCTTACCGATGCCCTGGGGCACAACTCCGCCCACTACAGCATCACCGCCGGCAACCACAGCATCACCCAGCTTCTGCAGAACGTAGGCGTTTCTGCAGGTAACTACACACACACATCTCGTCCTCACCTTTAATTCCTTCGAAAGAGGGAGGGACCATCTGGTGCCTAGTGGTTCTCTGATGTTTGGCCCCCCTTTTTCATTTGGATACGCTTGTAATCTGAGACGAGAGACTAAAAAGCAGATGTTACGTTGGGTCAGGGGATGAAAACACAGAGAAGTTTGCTAACTCGAGTTACAAAGGCCGATTGGAAACATATGTCGCACTGAGTTAGAAATGGATCCCAGTGTTAATAAAGGGCCCCTGTGGTCGTACCACCTGACAGAGTGATAAATGTGCTGCCTGTCTGCTTTCATGTTGCCTCTCTTTTTAATGCAACAGTGAGCATGTGGAACGAGAAGATTATATATAGTTATGTGTTTGAACGTGGCTTGCAGAGTGTGTTTGGAGTGATGGTGTGTGTGTGAGTCTCACCGCAGTGCTGTCTGTTTCTTATTTCTGTCCCATGCATTCCCAGCTGCTGAGGGTTCGAGTGAGGAGGTAATTGTCAAAAGAAACGGCCTCTCCCAACACTTTATCACACGCATACAAATAACTAAACCACAGAAAATCTTCAAGGATGGTCAGGGATGCTCTAAAATACCAATGTTTCAAAAATATAGTTGATTTTATTACTCAGCGGAGAGTAGCTTAAGACAGCTTGATTTAAAGGTGAAGTGTGTAATGTTTGCACCCCTAGTGGCAACATGTGGGATTACAAAAATAATTTTTAATCCTCCACTATTCTGGTTTAAGTTGGAGTCAGATTTACTATTCTTCTGCAAATTTTCATAAGCAAAAGAGCAAATAATTATCACATAACAAGTTCTAAAAATGTGTTGTTTTGACCAACAGAAAGTTGCTTGGTTTAAGACTGATTTCTGTGTAAGTGGTGCTACAGTACACTAAGTCGCTACACTATTAATAATAAACTATAGAGCTTTTTGCCTGTGAAATTTTGTGTGAATTCCGCGAATGTGACCACATCTTTACATATAGTTGTCTCTGCATGTTGGAAAAAAAAAGTATTTAAACGTGGGAAAAAATGGCACACTTTCTCTTTAACATCACGTAAGTATGCACTAAGAAGTCATATCAGTAGTTTAAATACATAAGCGCATGTTACAAGTCTAACTAACCCTGCTGCGGCTGCTTTGCTTTGCTTTCTAACTTGTCCATCCTGAAACTCCGCCCACAGCAGCAGGCTCCTCCTCCTCCTAATCCCCCATCTAGTGGAACCACACCCCGCAAAAGGAAAGCCCCTCCTCCTCCTAAATCTCCTGCTCAGGTACAATGGGATTCATCAATCCCATGAAATGCTATAAAAAGGAAAGCATTAAAAAAAATTGTCTTAAAGGAATAGTCCACCCAAAAATGAAAAATCTGTCATCATTTACTCACCCTCATGTTGCTCCAAAACTAGGTCTTTTTTTCTGTGGAACACAAAATGGCCACACTGCTCTTTTTCAATGTTGAAGAAGTTGTCAAGCTTGCAAAAGGATAAATAAACCATAAACGTATGACAGATTTTTCATGTGCACAAACTATTCCTTTACATGCACGGCACTGGGTCTTATTCAGTAATAATTATAGGAATTATTCATTTTTATGCACACTTGAGAATGTCTTAAAAATTATGAAGTACAGTTAAGGTCCTTGCACACTGAGTCTGAAATTGTTGTATGGGTTTTTTCGTATTTGTCATCCTTTCCTATCAAAATGCTTGCTTCAGATGCAAAAATGCAGAAAATCGAACCTGGTCCGAATTTTTTTATGATGGACGAAAGTTTCAGAGGCAGTGTGTAAACGTGATTATTTTTCAATGTGCGAATATTTCGGACTCAGTGTGCAATGGCCTTTATTCACAACACATTCACAATACAGAGGAATTCGTTCTTAATCTCATTCTAATGTTAATGAATTTGGAATATTCTAAATTAATATTCTAAATAAAACACACCCAAACCATTTCCATAGAAAGGCTTATGTGAAAATTTGAAAGCTTTTGATGAATCATGATTTGTTTGTACAAATGTTCATATGAAGTTTTCACACATAAATTAGGGCCCTGTGAAATCTGTTTTATTTTTTACCAAATTCTATTTATTTATTTCCTCATTTTTTTCTATTTTTAATGGTTCTGTATTCCACATTAATGATTTAATTACATTTTAGTATTTAAAAAACATCTAATTAATTGAAACTTGAATGTAACTACAATTTATCAAAGTTAAACCAAAAAAATTAATTTTAACAACTTCATTTATTTTCAAATTCAGATTTTTCTTTTAATTCATATATAACTTCATATTTA
>SCHK01015064.1:5362-17017 GCA_004124795.1 Poropuntius huangchuchieni
ACTTGCAGTAAGAAAGGTCACGTCTGGAGCCCTGGATATGTCTGCATGTGGGTCTCTTCTCCATGTTTAACCACGTACAACTTAGCGCCTCAAGCTTGCACTCAGTCACTGCGTTTATGGAGGTGACACAGGGTTCAGAGGCTGGTTGGAGAATGCAAACTCCACAACAAGAGCAGATGCGCATTCAAAAATGAATGTACACGTGGAAAATCCCTTTTGATGGATGTGGCAACCTTTATTGTTATGTTAAAAAGGTGTCAACTCTCATTTTTAATGCAACGATCCGCCACACGTGTCCTGTAAGACTTAGGGACATAAATCGCAAAATTGCTGATTGAAACACCTTATGGACATTGACAAGTCTTCTCCCCTTTCCAAGAGACTCAGCATTGATTACCAGCTAATTATAAACGAAGGAAGTGGCAGCTTGTTTGTTTCTAGGGTTGCAGTGGAATACATTTGCACATCTCCAGGAGATCATGTGATATCGGGTGAGAATTCCGCAGAGCACTAAGTGCTACCTTCTCCACTCTCTTCTTCTGCTTCACTCTAGTTGTCTGTCTCTCACTCCTCTAACGCTCTCTCTCTACACCTTTTAATTCAGCTGCCTTTCCAACGACCCCCCTGCCCGCGTTCACAGCCCCTGTAGGTGGTTCCTCCCAAAAGCCTTCTTTCACACCCAAAGTGGGGTTTCAAATAAACATATGTTGCGTTAATTAGGTCCCCGTGCCTGACAGGAAGGCCTAGTGTAAGGGCTGACTTGAAGAAACATATGCTGTTAAGTCTCTCTAATCAGAGCTATTCACACGGTGATTATTAGACATGTTATACTCATGTCCTCATCCAGCCCCGCATATTCACCCACAATGAACACAAGTCAAACAATGTATTCTATTTGAAGTTCATGATAAAATCACATATTAATTGAAGTATCACTATCTGAAAGTGTATTGTATGGTATTTGTAGACATGGAAATCTATTTTATGCTATATTTTTAGACGTTGCAACTGGTCACCAGTTTTATATTTTACTGGTAATGTGGCAATGAATCTTTTAAATCATTAAATAAACCAATTTGTGTATTCTGTCAGTTAATATAAGCTCCTAAAAATTGACATTGTTTTCTATATGCTAGCATACACAGAACTCAAGAACTAATTTTATGCTTATTAAAAGGGGAATTCCTCTTTCCATTATGTGTACGTGTCATACTGCAGGACCGAAAGCATTTAAACATGTATATTACAAAATTAATTAGTGGTAGGATGCAAAGCTCAAGCTTGAAAACATTTGATTTACTTCCTGTTGGGGTCCTGATGAGCAACTTTTTCGAGGATCACCAAGAGATTGCCAGTTTAGAAACGGATGTTAATGGAATCAACAATTCCATCAATGCCAATTTAGAAATGGAAGTCTTAATAATTTGTAACAAATTATTTTATGTCCTTTTTTATTTTTATTTTATTTTTTTTACAATTTTTTAGCAATATGAAATTCCATGACTAATTTTAGAGAATAGGCCAAAATAGATAATGCTAATTTATTTAAATCCACATTTATAATTTTGCTCATAATGGCCTAATTTAAATTTCTTTATTTGCTGTCTTTGCTGTCCAAAAAAAAAAAAAAAAAAATTTATTTAAAAGAATTTATTTGAAGACAGTAAAATCACAAAATAAAACAGGCACATTTAGGCTTGCAATGTTAATTATTTATTTTAATAAATTAGAGTAAAGTTCAAAATGAAGTAAATAGGAAAAGGAAGTGAGACTTGACATTTTACAAGAGCTGCTTTGACAACAAGGGTACCGCATGTCATGACTGATGGAGTGCAGGCATGGTCTGGGTCCATCAGAGCATTAGGCACACTCAGGTTTCTGTGGGGCCTTTGACTAGGCCCTGTGTCTTCCTCTCCCCTCCATAACTCTGAGACAAGAGTCATACGCTGTTGTGGAAAGAGAGAGCACACACTGAAACTATCACAGCTGCATATATAGCTGAAGGTATATTGCTTAACAGATCATCGTTACTGATGGAAAATCTCAAATGTATAGATAAAACATTAGCACAGGATGAGTCAAAATAACACCTCACTACACTAACCCACCACATGAAAACTCTCAACCCCTGAAACTGCAGGAAGAAGTGTGATAAAGAAATCCAGCAATCTTTCACATCACTCTCTGATTGATCATCAACTGAAAAGACATGATTTTAGGAGAGCTTGACTTTCAAAATCAAACATATCTCACTAAATCTAAAATGAAGTCAGATCCTGGCCATATGATTCGCACCGTACATCTGTCACTCTGACCACAGATATGAATATGACCTCATAAAAATTGCTGCCATCGTTTACGCCTTGTATAATGGATAATAGTGTTACTGAGGAAACACCGATGCAATATTCAGAAAAGAAGAAATGAATAATCTGATTGTCATGTTATTGCTAGAATAAAAATACAACTTTTACATATAGAGCTACATATACAAACTGCTCCAAAGATGAGTTGAGCTAATATAAAATCCCTCCTCCCACACACTGTTACCAGAAAACTGCCATACACCTGTGACAACTGCACCAACTAGATTTGAGAATGCGTAGCGTTCAAAGCCGCAGCGTAAATGCTTAAAAGACTGCCGGGCAGCGCGTTGCATGTGTAGTGTGATTTCTTTAATTGCTGATACAGTAGATGAGGGATGTTTGTGCGTACCATTTGTGTTCCGAACGGCTGTGGTAAGCATCGCCTGCGGAAGATCAGCTTAACTAAGGCCTAAAAGGTGCCTGTCACCCCCACGGGGCAGGTGGAGAGTATAACCGCCTGGCCTTGTGGACGTGTCACTGGGGACAATACGCTATCATCCCGGGTGTCAACACCAATGAGTTCAGCTGGTGACCTTGTGAGTTCACCTTGCTAGGAGAGACACAGGAAGTTGAATTAGAGAAATGACAGTGCGGAAAGGCAATTGTGTCATACCTGCACTGGGGGGACACTGAGTGTGTGTGTGTGTGTGCGTGTGCGTGTGCGTGTGTGTGCGTGTGTGTGTGTGTGAATGTGGGTGTTATGATTTTCCTAGTTTACTATTTCACACTTTTCTATGAATGCATACTATTTTGTGCAAATGATGTGTACAGTGTGACTGAACTAATAAAGTGAAAAGAAGAAAAGATTGTCAACACAAGACTAACGTTTTCAGATTACAACAAAGTAAAGTGAGGAAACTAAAACATTTTACATATAATGTATATAACAATATATAACAATAATACATTTTATAAGACACATACAAGTACATATAATTTTACTTTTTTAGTTTTTTATTTATTAAGTATTTTTAAAAAAAGAAAGAAATTAAGCCACTACATTTTCTTTGAATTGATGCTTTCTAAGCAAAAATATTGCCTCGTAGTTTATTAAAAGAGGCATTCCCAATCCCCTGTACAAACTATAACATTTTGGAATCTATTTAAAAAGTAAAAAATGTGGCATATTACATTAGGCAAGGCAAGGCACATTTCATACAAAATGGTAATTCAAAGTGCTTTACATAAAAGGAAGTAAAATAATCATAAATAATAATCACTACAATAAAACAGGGAACTTAAAAACTTTTAAAATGTTTTAGATTTTTACATTATTTGTATTTACTCCATTATTTTAGTGTGATGCGTTTTACGCTGGTGTTATTTTGTGTTTTCTTTACGATGCTGCTAGAATTTGGAAAGTTTTCACCAGTTACTGGAAAATACATTTATCATCATGTGTGTGTCGTTACTAAAATGTCATATAATACTGGTGTTAACATCATCATATAACTTGTACATGATGTACAACAGAATGGTTCATAAAAATAAACAAATTAATTAACTAGTTTAGACTAAAAAATCAGTGCACTTATCTATAATGATATAATATTTCATATGTAAATCTTCAATAAAGACGCCCTCATAGTGAAAACCAAAAAAAAATCCTGTGTGCTAGAGTGAGAATGAATGTCATAAACGTAAGTTTCAAAAAGAAAAATAACCATTTCAAAAGAGTGGAAAACGACTCACTCTCTGTGATTTATGTTGCTCTGGTCTTCCACATATTATTCATCAACACCTGCAAACAAATCTAATGAGTTGTATGAATTTAGTCTAAATATAACTTTAGTTTTTCAGTTGAGGGTTAATTGTTTTTATTAAAAACTTATACAAAATACATTATCCAATAGGCTATAACATACCTTTATATGCGCCTTAATAATGACTTTTTTTTATCAGCATACACTTTGTGAATATACATTAAAAGACTGTTCAGTTCTATTAAGTGAGAATCAAACAGAAGCCCCCGTAAATAGGGGAAGGCCCGTCCTCGCGTATCAAGCCTATCACGCCCAGTCTGAGTGTAAAGCCCACCTCCGGACCAATTACCATTCGAGATATGGATATATCATAGAGTCTTATCATGTGTTTGAAGTCCGATTCCTATTCCAAATACATAGTGGCAATGTCTTCAACATATTAAGATAAATCAAAGTGAAGACTTCCCAAGTAGTTTAAAACCAGATTACACGGTGCGCTCTGCAGACAAGCTCCACAACTTGCAGTCTATAGAGAGTTGTGTTGGAGTCTTATTTTAAATGTTAAAGCATACGGACGCTGAACCTATGACACCTCTAGTGAGCTCGAACCGGTGCTGCAGATGGGCGGCATAGGCAGGAATTTATATCTCAATATGTTGAATGGAACAGACGCGCAAAGTTTGGCCAAAGACGCAGAACTGAACAGCCACCTGCACCGAAACCGCGACTTACCGGACTTCAAAATGGGCATCCAAGACACGAGGTTTTACTACCAGGACTCGATTCCAAATGGACAGGACAGTTTGACGTTGCCGTTCCACGCTGAACACCACCAAAGCGCCGGAGCGCAGACGGGGAGGTTTTACGCACCGGCTCCGCTCGGCAGCTGTCACTTCACCAGCCGGAGCGGGACGGGACATACTTACGTTCCAGCCGGAGCCGACGCGTATTCTTCAGCCAACGGTAAAGACGTGTTCCCGAGCAGCGCAGACGGCTACCCGTCGTCTTTTCAGCACGCGTATCCGCGAGCACCGATGTACTCTTTACCTGGTCTACAGGTGTCTGGGAAGACTCAAGTGCTCCTCAACAACTACCCGCTGTGGGCAAAGTTCCACAAGTTCCAGACAGAGATGATCATAACAAAACAAGGACGGTAAGAAGCATAATGGATTGTCACTCTTTAGCATATCATGGTAATGTTTTCGTACGCGATAACAGCATGGATCATAATAAGAAACTGAATGTTTAGAGTCCTCTTACTTACTTATCTAAATGCCAGCTGTGCCAGCCAGGGCAGGTGGGCATAATACCGAGTCCTTGGCATATATGTCTTAAATTTAGAAGCCTAATAACAGAGATCTTTTGATCTGATCTTTTTTTCTCCAGACCGCGACCTGGTTTCAGTTATTGTCAAAAGTAAACAAATACTGCAATTTGTCAAATTTTCTCACTGTACCTAGATGCACTCTGACACAAATCGATGAAAGTGAATTACCTCATTATATTCGGAAAGGAGTTTTCGAATTCTGATGATGTTTTGGATACGTTATTTTTAAATGCTGGGGAAAATTACGGCAGTGTTATGAAAGAACGCGATGATTAAACTTAGTTATCATGTTTATAGTGTGAGTAATAATAATAATAAAATAAAAATCCCACTGTTAATTTAAAATGTGATTTCTAAACCACCAGTGGTGTTCCCTAGGGACCCCAGGGAGGGAGGAAAGTGCTTGTGGGGACGTTTGACAGGTCACCGAGCATTAATATCTAAACATGTCTCTGATGATTATAGTCTACAGATGTGCAACACTTCCATTTTAGAGCTGCTTTCAAGGCATACATTAGATAGTCATTACATAATACAAATTTAAAATGTTGACTGATAAAACTAAGTAATTGTTTCTAAGTAGGCCCTTGTAAGTCACTTTGATGAAAATATTTATCACAGATTCTTGAATATGTTCAAATTAATAAATAAATAGCATGTAAAATATTTGCACTGACCTATAATATCTAAGCTGTACCCATAAAAATGATTTTTGCTCAAATGTATGAGAATTGACAGCATGCGAAAAACTTAATAACAGGGAAGGGAAATCCATCGAATGAGTTATTAAATAATTACTCAGAAGACAAAAAATGAACACTTGTTTTCCGAAATTTATTTATCACATATATTAAATTAGATTTTAAGAATAATACACGTTTTAAATTTGGTATTGAAAGCAAGCGTAACCTTGAAATAGAAAAATGACTAAATGTTTTTCTCTCAATGTTTTACCTACTGACTAAATTTCACAAAATACTGCTACACCAATATTATATTATATTATATATCACAGCAGTAAAAACATGATATTGTTTTAAAAACTCCCACTGATGTCATGGTCATCACTTATGACTTTCATTATTTTATTTACTGTACTGTATTGTACTGTATGCACTACCTAAAAACTAATCCATCATAGCCAAAAAAATAAAAATAAAACAGAGATATGTATTTTTTTTCTTAATAGTATTATTATTTGTAGTTTGGTAGCTTTTACGCAGATATGCGTGCATGTACAGTACAATTGTTTGTGAGGGTGTTAGTATCTGATTGCACGCTTTTGTAACCTGTAACCTACTGGCAGGTGCCCTGAAACCTTTTGCAAACCGTCTTTATAGCTGTGCTAAACGCATTCAGAATAAATACATTCAGAAAGATCGAAATTCAACGGTGCGTGTATTATGTAGTTTATTAATGGTATACATAATCAAAGATGTTACATAAACAATACTTCAAATCACCCTTGTGTGCGCGAGTAACAATTAAACTATTTGTGAGATTTAATCCTTAACTTAAGAAAATCTTGTTTGTTTTGAATCAGCATATTGATGATTAATTTTGGCCTCTGAATCCTGTTTGTATCTAATCTGCTGAAGTAATCTTCTCACATGCCTCAGATTGCATCAGCTTGAGTACACACGATATTTTTTGTGAATTATGACGTTCTGGTTTGTACGATCTACAACATGAGGGTTATTTTTATTGGTTGTCATTGCCAGTGAGTGTCAGAGCTCAGGTAATTCTGCCCAAGACAGGAAGTGGAAAAGTAAGGAGGAGGGGGTGGTGCATTTGGGGGTAAAGTTGGTGAGCACCACTGAGACTCTGATGGCCATACACATCAGTGGAGGTAGCTTTGAAGTGCAGGAAATGAAGGAAGGCACTTTCTTCCTCTCTCTCGCTCTCTCTCTCGCTTTTTCTTTGCTCTCTCTCCTCTGGTCTGGTACCTTGTGAGCGCAGTGGTGCACGTTTCCTCAGAAGTCGAGGTGCAGTCCGAGTCGAGGCTTTGAAATGCACCGTAAGGCCCATAGCCTGAGACGAGAGTAGAGGTCTTCGGCCCTTTTCAAGTCGAACTCTAAAACTAGCCCCTAACCTCACCCCTGCCACCAGGTTTCACAAACTTAAACAGGCATGGGGCCATGAGCTCTAAACATAGAGTGGTGTAGGTGAGCGTTGTCTTGTTTTTATGCTAGTTTGAGATCCAAATAAGGGAACAAGCGACTGCCAGACTAATAACTGGACTGAAATTCATGAAAAAATGTCAGTGGGAGAGAAATGAAACCACAGATAAACCATTCCACTGCATGTTCAGTGGCTGATAAATACTACAGTGAAAGAAAAATGTCTTGTCAAATGCATCTGCAACATGCCCCGAAAGAGGAACTAGGGTTTTATTAAAGTCATTATAAAAGTCAATATATAAAGTTATAAAAGATATGCTCTGGCCTCAGGTGCTTGTATAGGAGATGTGAATCAGTAGGTTCTTCGTAAGTTTGGTGGAGGAGTCATGGGTCTGTGCATTATGTGTAAATAAAGCTGCCTTTCTGGTTCAGTGGATTCACATGTCTCATATTTAACACCACAAAAAGCTAGAAATTTTCCAAGCATTTGCTTATGCCGGTGAAGTCTAAAATTGTGCAGTGGAACTCTTAGGAACTTCTTTACGCTTTATTTGCTCACTCACAACATGGTATAGCGAAATATACTGCACAATGAAATCATGCAGCAAAGGAAAAGGTTAAAGTGCGTGAATAATTTATCTGACCTTCATCTGCCCTCCCTTAAATTGCAACAGTGGGTAAGATAAAGATGGCAGTGATAAACAGTGGCCCCAAAAATGGAAGTTTCGTTATTATTTACCCACCCTCATCTGTTCCAAACATTATTTTCCATCCCCTGTGGAGCATAAAAAAATATATTTTCAATAGAAGTCAATGGTCACCAAAGCTGCTTGATTGCTAGCGTTCTTCAAAATATCTTCTTTATTTGTGTTCGGCATAAGGAATAAAGTAAATGATGGCAGAATTTCATTTTTGGGTAAACTATCCATTTGAGAATGCATGAATTGCATTCATTGAATTGCCTACACTGTAAAAATGATTTTTTTCGCAGTTGTAAATAAAGATTATTGGAGTACATTTTACAAGAAAATTATATTTCAGTCGTTCTACTTTAACATTTAATTCATTGCCATTTCTGTGTAATTATTTGTGAAATATTTGAGCCATTTCTGAGGGAAAATGGTTTCAAAGTAAATTGTTTACAACATTTTTTAAGTGTTAATAAAATAAATTAAAAAAAGATAGCAAACCAAGTGTCATCTGAAAACACTCAGAACTAGCTTTTTCTAAAAAAAAATATGTTCTGAACCATTTTTCAATTACTAAAATATGTCAAGGTGATTTTAGTAGATGTAAAACATTCATCCCATAGCAGAGTATAACCACAGATGTATTTTATCACATGACCTGGGACATGTTCCATTAGGTTAAATAAGCAAAAAGTGTTCAAAAAAATGCAATGATAATATTATTATAAAACTTAATTCTTTTTGTTTTGAGCTTAAAAAGTTTTGTTTGAAAAAGTGCTGTATTTCTTTAAAAAAAAATTTATTGTATTATATAATAATACATTTTTAGGTTTGCTGCTTTTTGGTGCCACTTTATTTATGCATTTGTAAAGATTTAGAGCAAGAGCAAGCCGTGCAATATCAGTGCATCAGTTTTATTAATATTCTTGAGGTCCTCCAGGCTCTGCATAAAATGCAATCTCTCCCCCTGCACCACTCAAGGTCTCTCTGCCTGTAGCCTTTGAGCTTTCTGTCTTTCTTTTTTTTTTTCAACTAACAATCACTTCCTGTTCAGCTGTATATGGTAGCATGGAGTATGCAGTTTTGCTGCAAAAAGCCAGACCTCAGAAGCAGCAAACTTGTTGAATTGTCTTTGCTCACTGCAGGACAGACCCATCGCTGTGTACATGATTCCAGCAGAATCCCATCAAGCAGCTCTGACAGAAACAGATGAGTTGTGACAGTAGCACATCAGTAGAACAGCATCGAGATCAAAGGGATCGCATGTAACTGTGGTTGCTGGCTGCTCCATTTCCAGCCACTGTTTTTCAGCAGCCGTGCTACAAGCTCATCACTACAGCTATGACGGTTCTCCAACATCAGCAAATATATCGTGGTTTCTGAACGTAACCACATTCGCATAATAGCTTACAATAACCACGTAAACATGCCGTACTTACTGTACATGTCAATCTGCTTGTGTCATGTTTGATATTTTACCTTTACGGTGTAAAAAACTGAGCTGGCAGTCGCAGACTGGCGTGTTTTTAAAAGATCAACACTATGAGGATGACACAAACTGAACCTGAACTTCTGTCCTGGCGAATTAGTGACCACCAGTCGATATCCAGACAGTTTTTTTTTCCTTTTGAGTGTCCCTCCCTGTCTTTCTTACTGAGCAGGGTTGCCTTGATCACATCAAGCAGGTCTTCTGCTTAGGGGAAACACATATATGTATGGAAAACTGTACCTTCCTAAAGTCCTAGACAGCAGAGGAGGCACTTTTGTTTGGCAACCACCTACTACCTCCATCACTGAGTCAAGGAGTGGCAGATAAGTTTCCAAAGGTTAACCTCTAACTTTTTTTGTCGTAAACCTTAACCTCCCACTCATGCAAAACATTCCTCTCAGTGGCAAACCCACTGGTTTCCCCCTCTCCAGGTACTGATTTCTTATAAATGTCTCATTTTAAATAAGTATGACAATTTCTGAGGCTCAGTCAGATGAGGAAAGTGACTGCCACAGACGGTATAGTTATAACTCAGAGCGAGGAGGCAGCGCATGAGCGTTGAATGATACAGAGAAGATTCAGGTTTCTGTTTTCACTTATATTGACAACTGATGTGGAAGAAGAAACCCTTCACCTGCTCGGTCTCTTCACCACCACAAGGCCCCACAATGCCAGGGCTACATCTGAGAATGATGATTGATTACAGCTGCCCGTGGGTGGGCAGTCCATCCGCTTGTGTTATGCCGCCCTGTAGCAAGAGTGTCATCGTCCTCATGCTCTGATCCTCGATAGGCGTCCTTTACCCTACTTGAAAAGAGAAATTGTGAAACTGAACTCATTTCAGGTCAAAATATAGCTCTTAATTCTCTCTTTCAGAGCAGTCTGTTTTTTCGTATCTTTCCACTTACTGAAGCTGGTGTAACTTCTTGGAAACCCAAAATAAGATATTTAGTAGAATGTGCAAGCTACACTTTTGTATCAAACAAAAGGAGACTACGAGTTGTTGAATGTCAAAAGTGAAAATAGGTACAGACAACGGTTGTGGGTTAAAAATGGAAAGTTCAAAAAAGAACATCATTTTCTATTTGAAATAGAACATTTCTGTATCAGTGTAAAAGTTTTTACTGTCACTTTTGATCACAATTTAACACATCCTTGCTAAATAAAAGTATTCATTTATTTTTAAAAATGAATAGATATACAGAATCCTACTGGCCCCAAACATTTGTACAGTATTGGATACTCTTAAAAATAAAGGGTCTTTATTGCAGTGTTAATTTCGTCGACAAAGACGATGACTAAATATATTCGTTAACGAACATTTTTTCTGTGACGATGACGAGCTAAAAATAATATATCATGATAAAAATATGACGAAATTAATGCCGCGTTTTCGTCAACAAGACGAGACGGGACTAAAATGTTATTCGAGGACTACCGGACATTCAAAATACATCCTGTAGGCTGAGAACTGTCCTGTCTTTCAAAATGTGCGACCCTGTCATTGGATTGCAATCGGATGAGGGGCGTTTGCATCTACTCTCAGTATGACAGCCGCAGTGGACGGATAGAGTACCAAAACGCGAACTATATCTGAAACAATGGCCTCGGGTTAGACATAGGTTGACCTGACGTCACGTTTTTCTCGGTAGTCACAATTCGTTGTCATTTAACTTAAAGTTAGTGAGGGCGCGAGAGGCGGAATGGCGCTGATAGAAGCGCTCTCTCTCGCGCACGGTCCACTTCTTCAGTTCTCATACAGTGCGCGATCAGTTCTCAGCGCTCAAATACAACACACAGCAATCCAAATATCTATCATGTCGAGTATCTCACGTAAATACAGTCGGTTACGGCTTAAGTGGACGTAAACAGGTGGGTGAAAACTTAATGTGTGTCAGACGTATTACATGCATCCCTTCTGTCTTAAAGGGACAGCATTCCTAATTAAAAACATATCTGTG
>SCHK01015105.1:1495-24317 GCA_004124795.1 Poropuntius huangchuchieni
TAAATTCCAGAATCAATTAAGTTTGTATTCAGTTTCTTCTAATTATTTCCGTAGATCCTGCTAATAGGTGATATTTCAAGCTTACATATGTAAAAAAAAAAAAAAAAAAAAAAAAAATTACATTTGCTACCAATTAATAATAATGATGCTGTGAATGAGATTTTATAACATTTCATAAGTACTACAGTGCTCACGTTAAAATAAAAAATAAATAAATAAAGGAGTTGTGGTTTTGTCAGTTCAATTTATGTGCAATTACTACAGTCCATATTTCTCAAACTTTCCACATGTCAAGGGTGGGAATTGTAAAAGCATTCAATATCACATCCTACAGGCATATGGGCTGTGTTGGAACAGTTCTGCAATAACATCAGTCTGCACCTTCACTATTCACTATTTATATGTAAGCTATGTATTCTTTTATAAATTATTCTTTTATAGGCTATTTCAGTGGAATATGACATCAAATCATTGGCAAAACTTTGCAGAAGGCTTCTTGAATCCCACAAGTAGGCCAACGTCCCTGAAAAGTCTTTAGCTGTTCAACTAGGTTTATTATTCTCTTGAGTTAAATACATATGAGCTTGTATTGACGTTGCTCAGTATTAATAGAAGTGTAAAATGAGGTCGTCAATCTTTGACGCACACGAACACAGCGCCCCGATGAGTTTGGGAATTCGTGGTTTATATTTTGCATTACATTCTTGACAGGTAAGAGAAATGTTTTCAGCAGGACTATAAAAATGTTATACAGCAGCGCGGTTGCTACAGCAACGACTGACCCGACGATGAATAAAACGCAGCAACATCAGTTTCATCCATCACATCCATGAAATCCACCGGAGAAAAGCAACGGATACAGTTGCGAAATTTCGGCATTTTTAGTAAAATATTAAAATGAGGGGCAAGCACAGGTCGAAAAAACGGTTGAAAAGAGCTGCTCGGTGCATTCAGTCGTTGTATTAAAGCTAGTTAGATTAAGTAAAGCTTCAGGAAGAGATTATGCCTTCAAAAACTTCAGAGTCCAAACGGGATAACAGCGTCCCCGCCTCGTCCATTCAAATCTCACACACAAATGATTCCAAGTACACAGATGGCTAAAGCGAAACACTCGCTATGATTTATGAACAAGTTGCGTGCGATGCTTATTCGCGTCTTACCTGGATATAAACGGGTCGCTTCAGCCAGATCCACGGTATCAGACCCCGTGCCATGATTGAAACACCACATTTCACAGCACTAACCTACCACAAATACACTATTAGTGCACGGCAAAAGCTATTTAAATAATGACAAAACACAAATTACAGCTACCAATGTCCTTTACCAAGCCAAGGTCTTTCTCGCCATGGGGAGAGAGAGAGAGGATGATGAAGAGTAGCGAGGCTCCTCGGGCGCCGCACCTCACGCGCGATGAGCAACATCTGCGCTCACATCCACTGGATGAGAGAGACCACGCGAACCAGGCTCACGTTTAACGACAACCTGATGAAGTCTGAGGAACTTTGTGCACGTTTGTAGGGCTTTGGTTAATGTTAGTGTCGGGGAAGAAGGTTCACGCAGGTGGACTAATTTGAGTGGTTAGTATTTTTCTCCAAATAAGGTCAGATCAGTGCCTGAAACTCTTGTTTGTTGCACAAAATTCTCGCCTTTCTAAACATTTCACAATGAATAAACACGAACACTAAATACACTAAATGGAATTTAACTTACTATTAGGGTTTGCACTGGGTTCAAAATAATTAAAATTTGTGTAACCATTAATTTTTAATAAAAATTTAAATATTTAATATAATAAGTTTTACCCTATTCATAGGTATAGGCTAGGCTCTATATATAAAGTATGAATTGCCTTAATAATATATATTTAATAATGTACGCATATTTTGGTTTGTCATCATGTTGTCTTCCATTACGCAACTAATTAGTTTTAACAGATTATGCAATTACATAAATGGCATAGATGATTAAAACACACTGTTAATACTTAGTATTAACATCAAGTGTTAGCCATAGCATTTACCATAAATGAAACATACAAAAACTAGTTTTTCATAAGTAGCTAAAACGACTATACACTATGAAAATAACACACAATGTGCTATATTATTATTGTGATTTTTGTGTATACAACGCAACATACGTCTATTGTAATACTGTATCTTAAAAAAATGGCAGCCAGAAAACCCTAGAAAAATTCCTGCCAGACACCAATAGATTTAATTTTATTCTACAAAATTGTCCGCCAACAGCTAACACTAATAAAACCTTAGTATATTTTTACTATCAGCTCTCACAAATCTTGGATGCTGGTGGTGGTGCATAGACACTTTACACATTTTCACACATCAAGACACATAAAATGAAAAACAGAAAAGAAATATAGCACATGGTGCATCCCTGCAGACAGGGAGTTTTTTTATTTGGTTGTCATTTCTGCTGCTATACATAGTACTCAGCTGAGACTGAGAGGCACCGCATTATACAACAGACAAGAGCCTATGGCCCTTTTGCTAAGACTGTTAGAGCTTATATCTCAGCTAAGCTTTACAAGTAATCAAAAAGAAAAAAATAGCCTTAATAATAAGAAAATGTAACTTAGTTACAAAAAAGCCAAATGTTTATATTGTAATTCATTTGTCGTATGTTTGATTGTGACTGCATTACAATGTAAATTATTACGTTTATGTACACATGTACACAAAAGTTTACTATAATGCAAATCAAGCATATTCACACATCCACATCATGCACTGATTCACACACACAAACACACTCACACTGATATCAGCAAACTCAGAGTCCTTTGAGCTTATTTTAATTTACATTTTACAACAAAAATAAATGAGCACTTTTTTACATTATCACACAGGATGCATATGACAACAAAAAAAGAATAAACCTTCCCATAGTCATATCACTTTTACGGCAAGGTTCAGTTGAGGTGGTCTCATTCCACTTCTGCCACATGGGCCACCTCCACTTCCATGGTCTGGATGATTTCTGGTGCCTCTTCCACTTTAACTACAGCCTGCTGTGCCAAGACGTAGTTCACCACCTGCATAATACTCTGATCAGACAGCGTGGCGACGGCGCCCTCGCTCACAGCCTGCACGGCTTCCACGGTTTCTTCTGTGATGAGCACGGTCTCTATCTCCTCTGTGGTGGGAGGCTGTGGAGGTTGGAGTTCAGGGGGCAGTTCAGAACTGAGGATGCTGACGGCGTGCTCCACCTGCGTGCCTTGGTTGTGGAACTGCAGAGTGTCCTTCTCCAGCATGATCTTGCCGGGCAACTGATCTCCGTGGAACTTTGTTATGTGCTTCCGGAGCGTCCTGGCGTCTATGTGTGCCTCCTGGCACAGCGGGCACACATAAGGGCGCTCGCCCGTGTGAGTGCGAACATGGCGCTTCAGCGAACGAGCATCAGCCCATGCAACGCCACAGGTCAGGCACTCAAAGGGCTTCACTCCTAAAAAAAAGAAAAAAAAGAGCAGCATGACATCTGTTATACTCAGCTATTTATAAGCATTTTAAGTGGCTGACACCCAAACCAAAATGTCAGCTGACTGTAAAATTGCCACAAACAAGCATGAAAGTGTGTAGGATGTCTGATTAGACTGAACATCTCAACAGGATGATGATTGAATCCCAATAATGACTCATGTTGATTATTTCCTGTTCGCTGGGTCTGTACAAAGACATGCAGTGCCACCTACAGTTGCTTTGCAGATGTGCAGATTAGGAATCTTTTCATCAAAAGCAAATCATAATTTGCTTTGGGTGACATGCTTCAAACAATGTATGTATATTTAAAAAAAGAGTTTGTTTAGAATTTAGTACTATGCATAGTGGCGAAACTGAAACGTATTTTTATGAAGAACTAAGAAAATCTATTTATTTATAAAAAATAATGTTTAGGGGGGAGAGGGTTATGTTGGATAACAAGCATGCTGTGTGTGTGTGTTTAAAAAATAAAAAAATAATAATAAAAATATGTATATGTATATACATTGCAACTAACATTCATACATGTGATAAGTATATATATACACATATATGCAAGAGCGCCGTAATGGGGGAGAAGGTTAAGACTATCCCAAGGGTCCAGCGAGGGAAAAACAAAATGATGTAAAAACAAAAAATGAGACCAAGATAAATAATTTCAGAACTTTTTCCACCTTTAATGTGAATTATAACCTGTACAACAAATTAAAAAACTAACTGTGCACACCCCTTATAACTGGGGAAGCGGCTGTGTAATAAGCAATCACATTCAAACTCATGTTAAATAGGAGTCAGTACACACCTACCATAATTTAAAGTGCCCCTGATTAACCCCAAATAAAGCTCAGCTGTTCTAGTAGGCCTTTACTGACATTTTCTTGGGCTGCATCTAAAAGCTGAAAAATGCTGCATCAAGGCACGTACAAATTCAATGTTAGCTTCAGTTCCTGTTTCCTGAGATGCCTTCAACTGGCCAATTTTTGAAGGCAGCATAGATATATCCTTCGCTGCCTTTAATATCCCACAATTCTGTGCATTCCATTCTGTGACAGTTGGTGTCTGAAAGTTGCGGTCGGTGGTCAGTTTGTGTGTAAATGTATGTTTTTGATTAATGTTTTCCACTTTTGATGTCATTTCTAGCGATAAATTAATATTGCAGTAATGAACTATTCACTTAGTTATCACCAAAACTCTCTATACTTTGCTGTAGATCACTGAACTGTTACTCTGCCTCAGATGTCTATCCAAAATAGGTATCGTGAGGTGCCTTCGTGCGCAAATGCTGCCTGAAGTCATTGCCTGATATTGCAGCAAGGCAAAAAGTTAACTGCCTAAGTTTTCGGATGTAGCCTTAGTCGCATCTTACAGCAAAAGCTATGGTCCACAGGGAGCTTCCAAAGCTAGTGCTGTCAAATGATTAATCGCGATTGCATTTTGGATGCAATTAATCACAATTAATCACAATTAATCATTTGACAGCACTATCCAAAGCATCAGAGGGATCTCATCATTCAAAAGTATCAGTCAGGAGAAGGGTCCAAAAGAATTTCCAAGGCATTAGATATACCATGGAACACAGTTAAGACAGTCATCATCAAGTGGAGTGGCTATGGGGTAGGGTGGCAAGATAGAAGCCTTTTCGTACGAAGAAAAACAAAGCCTGGCTAAATTTTGCAAAAACACATTTGAAGCCTCCCAAGAGCATGTGAGAAAATGTGTTATGGTCTGATTGATGAAACCAAGGTTGAACTTTTTGGCCACAATTCTAAAAGGTATGTTTTGTGCAAAAACAACACTGCACATCACCAAAAGAACACCATACCCACAGCGAAGCATGATGGTGGCAGCATCATGCTTTGGGGCTGTTTTTCTTCAGTTGTAACTGGGGCCTCAGTCAAGGTGGAGGGAATTATGAACAGTTCCAAATACCAGTCAATATTGGCACAAAACCTTCAGGCTTCTGCTAGACAGTTGAAAATGAAGAGGAGCTTCATCTTTCAACATGACAACGACCCAAAGCATATATCCAAATCAACAAAAGAATGGCTTTACCACAAGAAGATTAAAGTTTTGGAATGGCCCATCCAGAGCCCAGACCTGAATCTGACTGAAAATCTGTGGGGTGATCTGAAGTGGGCTGTGCACAGGAGATGCCCTTGCAATCTGACAGTAGCGTTTTTGCAAAGAAGAGTAGGCAAATATTGCCAAGTCAAGATGTACAGTGCTGATTGACTCATAACAAAAAAGACTGAGTGCTGTAATAAAATCAAAAGGTGGTTCAACAAAGTATTAGCTTAAGGGTGTGCAGACTTATGCAACCACATTATTTTAGTTTTTTTATTTTTACTTTCCCCCACCTAAAAGATTTCAGTTTGTTTTTAAATTGAGTTGTACAGGTTATAGTTTATATTAAAGGTGGACAAGGTTCTCAAATTATTTATCTTGGTCTCATTTTTTCAGAAATCTCATCACAGAGATATCTCACAAACAACAACAACATTGTTGCCTATGAAATGATCGAGTCAGTGTTGCCAATATTCCTGCAGCCAAATTTTTTTTTTATTTTTATTGTTTTGGATGAAACGGTTTCTAAATCTGCATATAAATTATTTATTATCATTCTACAAAACATGTGTTTTTGTATGATTCTCCACTCACCCTGGTGATTATTCATGTGGCGGCGATACTCTCTGAGCTGTGTGAACTTCCTCCCACAGTGTTCACACTCTCTCTCCAAGTTCTGCTTCACTCTGCCCTTCTTTCCATGAGTGGCTTTCTTGACATGCCGTCTAAACAAGGCCTTCTCAAAGAACTCCTTCCCACACACATTACACCTGCCAAAAGGACAAAACACGCAATTTAGTTTGAAGTCTACCTCTATCAAGTGCTCAAGTCTCTCTACAGTTCAGGTATTATATAATACAGATTATAATTTCCATGACAGGTTCTTTTCAGATCTAAAGTCATTTTTTTCTATCAGTCCAAAAACTAAATCTTTAGATTAATAATAAAATGTCATAAGAATCGATTTCATTTTCTTCTTAAAAAATAACCTATCATAACACCCCGATAAGAAATAAACTATTTTACTGTCACCTGAAGGGCTCTGCAACAGTGTGCGATTTGACGTGTGAATACCAGTCCTTCTTCCAGCTGTAGCATTTGCCGCAGACCTGGCACTGGAAGGGCTTTAGGCCTAAGTGCTTATTCATGTGCTGCTGCAGGTCTTTTGCTTCAAAGAAACTCTTATCACAGCTATAATGAAGGAACAAAAAGAACAAATTAAGTCTAATGGGTTATTTGAAGAAAACTGTTGTGTGTATGTGGCGAGGAATAAGGCACTTACTGAGAACAGTGGAATGAGCGGACCTCAGGTCTGGGTTGATGTTTCTTGAGGTGTTTGCTCAGTCCAGACGCACGGTGAAAAGATGCTCCACAGGTTGTGCATAAGTACTTTGATTCACCTGTTAAACAAACTGCTATTATGAACTGCTCCTTAAGCATTAATAGTAATGTTACAAATATTGTAATACATTTAACTACATTAAAACTAAAAAGTATACATTTTTATAATGTGACTTAATATTATGTGACTTATAATGTGACTCAATTGCAACCTTTTGCTAAATACTCTATTACTAAAAAAAAAATTGGTGTTTAGGTATAAATTAATACATTTGGTTCATATGTCCGAAAACATGCTGACTTGTAACAGCAACTAAAAGAGTCCATGCTGGAATCTGTTTTTTTTGTTTTGTTTTTTTTTACAGTGTAAAGCACTTTGAATTACCATTGTATTAGAATTGTGTTATATAAATAACCTTGCTTTGCCTAAAGTACCTGTGTGAATGCTTGTATGCTCCTCCAGGCTTCTCTTGGTGACGAAAGATTTCTCACAGACAGTGCACTGAAATCTCTTGAGAGAATCGTGCAGCGACCGGTGCATCTTCAGACTGTGCTTGGTGGCAAAGCTCTTCCCACAAACCTTGCAGGTGTGTGGTCTCACCCCCGTGTGGTTCAGCATATGAATGCGCAGGGAGTACAGCTTGGGCAGAGTCTTGCCACAGATATCGCACACAAACTCCCGTTTGGTGCGGTACTTCGTCTGATCTTCTGACCCCTGAGAATCTTCTGCGGCCATGGTTCGTGTCATGCTGGCTCTCTGGGTCTTCTGATGCTTGTGACGAGCCAAATGGGCACGAAGCGAAGCTGCATATTGGAATTCCTTATTGCAAATCTGTGAGGACAAGAGAAAGGTCAGAAAAATAACCAAAACGGATAAAGATCAGGCTAGAATTCTTACTTTTTATTCAGCCCAAGGGTACATACACTGCACTTGAAGCTGCGAGTCTTCTCGTGTTTCAGAGCGTGCATGATGAGGGCATACCGCCTGTGGAACACCAAGCCACACTCGTTACACGAGTGCTCTCCCTCCGCAGCTGCTCCTGGGTCTCCCTGTAGTGCGTCTCCCTCCACAGTCTCTGGCTGGTCTGCAACAGGCTCCGGTTCCTCTGCTAAAGCAGCTACGGCATCAGAAGCAGCCTCCAGGTTTGTCTCTGTAAACTCATCAAGATTCTTCTTGGCAGACTGAACCGGTCGGCCTCTCCTGGCAAATCTCGGAGGTGTCTGGGGACACAGTGTGATTCTAATAAGACAATCTGGCTGACTGCCTTTGTTCGTTTTTTTCTATCCTAATCCTTGGCTCATTGAGCAACATCATAATACTGGGGTTAATGAGAAACAATAGTATCTATGATGATGGTAAAAAAACAAAAAATAAAAAAAAACATTTAATCTAGTTTAAAATGCATGTGCCACATTTTTGGCTGCACTCCTGTATTTTCATTTTGATTTTGCTAAATATTTATACCATTTTCAAGAAAAGTTTTAATTTAATGACTGGTGAAAATATGTAACATTTAAAAATATAGAATAGCATTGTACTTCAAATAATACATCAGAGTGTAAAAATCTAAAAAATATTGTAAAATATATTTTTCAAGGTAAAAAGCATTATTTTTTATCGTAAATAATCTGATCAAAAATATAATTAATGTCAGGGTTTTTTTCTCACAAGTTTCTGTTTCTGGATGACTTGGCACACAATGGTTTTTCAAATATTAATAAGCGGTGAAGCAGTTTTGATAAAATATATTTTTCTAAAAAATAATAAATAATTTGATTTTACTTCACACAATACATGAGTCAGATCTAAATTGTTACATTTATAAAAGTTTCAAGACATATTTTCAAGGATATACCTTTTTTGTTTTTCAACAAATATCATAAATTATTTGTACATAAATACTAAATAAAGTTTTTATCCCCTCACAAGTTCTGCATGTTGGCAGATCAAATAACATTTAAGTAATAGATTTGATTATGCCATTATTTACTATTATTTATATTAATTATTATTGTTAATTTATTAATTACTTAAGGTCTTCGTTTCAAGAATGTCATTCTTTTAATGAAGACTGCTTCCTCATAATGATATCAGGACACCAGTAGAGGCTTTTCAAAAGGGTGAATCAAGGCCACATAGGGGGCACTCCTGAGCATCCTTTTAAGCCATAAAATGACAGATGGATCACCCTGCGGTCCTGTGGACCTCACAAATATGCCAAGTCCAAAAGGGCACCATTTGGGACAGGGCCATCATCACATTTACAAATGAATCGTATGTCGAGTGAATGAGAGTTGCATACCTTTATAGGAGGTGAAGTGCTTTTCTCTTCCTCCTCAGTCTCAAGTCCCATATGAAGACGAACATAGCCTCCTTCCTTCACAGATCGTTTTCTCAGGTATCTCTTGTTGGGATCCACGCATTCCTCTTCTTTTTTATCTCCATCTGCAGCGGATCCATCCTCAATACCCTCCATCTCCACAGGCTCCTCCTCTGAAGGAAGAGGAGGTGGCGGTTCCTGTTGCTTCACTTTAGGTGGTCTTCCTGGCCTCCTTTTCACTGGTGCAGGGGCTGGCTGTGGCGCTGCTGCTGCAGGCTCGGGTTGGCGTGTTGGCTCAGCCGCCTGGGGCTCATCCTGCACAGCAGGTGGCGCTGCTGCAGCTAAATGCACAATCTCAGAAGCATCTGTTTTGCCAGGATCCACACTAATGAGAAAGGCTCCGGTCTGCATGCTCTCTGCGACAGGTGTGTCACCAACCTGTGGCTCCTCTACAGACCAACAGGCCTGTACTACAGCCAGGGACTCACCTGAACCTGCCTGGCCAGAGTGAGTGACCAGAGTCATGGTCTCGCCCTCCTCTGCCTGGCCGCTGTGGGCCACCATGGCAAGAGACTCAGCTGAGCCAGCCTGTCCACTATGAGTGACTACAGTCATCGTTTCGCCATCTACGGTCGCACCAGCAAGCAACGCTAGCGATTCGGCCGTCCCGATTTCACTTGTGATTACAGCCAGGGACTGCCCTTCTTCAGGTGTGCCTTCACTCTGCATAGTCACTACATACGTTTCAGAAGCGGTGGGTGTGATTGGCTGAGGGGGCGCAGGTTGGCTGGATACCACAGTGTGAATGTCTCCTCTCTGGTAGACCATCAGCTTCTGCTCTTCCACTTTCTTATGCACGGACTCACAGATCTGAAGCACTTCCGCCATCAGTAAGTGCCGTGCCAGTGTGGCGACCTCTGCCATCACGCAAAAGTTGAAGGTCAGATTGGAGGTGTAGGCAAAATCCAGTAATGGAAGAAAACTGGCCTTGCTGAAGCCTGGCAAGAAACAATGGCAATTCAAATACATATAATATTCTCAAATAATACCTCAATAAATAAAACGGTTAATGTTCTCATACTAATTACAATCTAGCTAGAGAGCATATCTATCAGGCAACATTTTACACATTGTTGACTGTCATTGTTGAGTTTTTTTTTTTTTTGATGGCCATTGCCAGTCTGTAAAATAAACAGATTACTTTACTTACTTTAGTTTAGATAGAAACTTCATTTTGTGATTCTATTATTTTTCACAGGTAAATAAATTGTTTAAAACATGAATAAAAAGGAAGTAGGGAGTCATCTGAGGATTTAGCAAGGCTGTGAAATTAAATACTTAATACATATTTAAATTACATAAATTGTTTTTTAAAAGACAAACTAATGAAGAAATAGGCGCTACTGTGTGCCTGCGTTCAAATGCTGTCAAAATAAAGGTCCTGCTTCTGCCACCTATCAACCAAAGAGGAAAACTTAATGGCTTTTCCTAACAATGGTCGACCAATATATTGTCATCAAAGGTATGCTCCCAAATGTCAAGATGTAAGTTCTTCATCCCAGAATGGTTTGTTGCCCATGCATAGTGCTTCAGATTAGCCACTTTGAGGTCTTATATTGGTTTGGATGCTCAGTGTTTCCCACAGACTTACACACGTGCAGTGTTCATGTTTATTCAACGAAGTCAAAGCCTTTTGGAAAATCTATTTATAGCGGTCAGTTTTGATATTGTGGCGGCACCACAAATAAATCAATGTATGGGAAACACTGATGCTGTTTATAGAAATCTGGAACAGATATTATATTTAAAGGCAAAATTCACCCACAAATGAGTTATTCAACCTCATGATGTTCCATAACTGTAATTAAGGCTGCACGATTAATCGCATGCATTTGTCATGCGTGTCTCGTCAGTAAAGCCGGTTCTGTGATTAGCGGTAAATGTCCGTCACCTGTTTTCAAACGGAGCGGCAGTTAATACACAGAGCCGTAGTTCACTAACAAGCTACGCAATATCATGTTCATAATCTAATGCGATTCATCTCGATTATGAACACGATATTGCAATCAATTTGTTTTTGTTTCTTCATTTCAATCAACAGCATGCTGCATTCTTCTCACCTGAGAGGTCAACGACAGCTTCATGACTGGACATAGCACCCTTTTCTACAAACAGCTCGTAGAAATAATCACTGCAGGAGGCCAGGACAGCTTTATGCGCGCGATGCTCCTCACCCTCAATAAGCAGGGTGATATCACAGAACTCATTATTCATTCGCTGCTGGTTCAACTTGTCCAGCATCGTCTGCCCATGCTTAGGTAAGAACTGCTTGACAATTCCCTTACTGTCCACCTATAAGAACGCATAAAGGAAAAATACAATATCATTATCATTTGCATAAATACCTTAAAAACATAAAATATAATACTTGTACTTATATTCATTGCAATTTAGAACAACTAATATTTACTGTATCAAGTTCAACACAGTTGAAAGTGATTTAAAAGATGAGGATATTGAATATCAAGATGCTATTGCACCTGGAATAATGTCAATAGAATTAAAAATTCCAAGAAATATATTTGAATTCAGTGACACAAATGGTACACTATACTTACAAACACCAATTCGTGTTTATCAACTGCACTGGACTGCTCCGAATCCAAATCATCATTTGCCTCATCGTCCTCCTCCTCACTGGCACATACAGAGGTCTTTCCTCTCGCTTGTCGGACAGCTGCTTGTTTGGTGGCATCTTCAGCATTGCCTCTCCCCTTCTCCTGCTTGCTTTGGCAGTAACTGCACTCTCTGATGCAGTCCTTGACCTGCTTCAGCACTCCTGTCATAAGACAATTAGGTTTAGACTGCTTATAATAGCAGATGTCTCAAAAACCTTAAATATAATATTGCCTGTTCTGTCTCAGAAACTACTATGTTAAGTTCACTTAGACAACAGAAAACTATTCAGAGTATGATGATCCACTTTGTGTACTGCTGACATAGTCTGTCACACACACATAAACACATACCACAATTATTGAATCTTTTAGTTATATCAGTGTAGTATAAGTTCAGACTTGTCAGATTTTCAAAATCGACAGAAAACAGTACTACTGCAGCAGAATTGACAGCAAACCTCAACATTCACCTTCCTCAAAAACCGATTACAGAGAACACCCATGAAAGAGCTACAATTACTAAAACCTTAATCACAGACACCAATGTTTAAATGCCAAAATATGGTGTCAGAATCATAAAACCAGGACAGTTGGAGCACCAAGATGAACTTCAACATCTGTCCTTGCCAAACAAATCTCCTGACTTGAATATTATCAAACCACTTTGGACAGTTTTGGAGAGAATTTGATTTCCTCCTCAAACAAGAAATTGGCAGATAATATTAAAAACATAAATTATCTAGAGACTATGTGTATAAATCTACTCTAAGAAGGTTGGAAGCTGCATTAAAAGCAAATGAAATATTGCTTATGTGTTAATGTCTTGCTATATATTTATTTATATCATCATACAGACTCATAAATACGTATAAGTAAATAAATATAGACCTACAGCATACTATGGAGAGACTATCCAATTGTAGCTTCCTTACTTGTCACCTGCTTGATAACGTTACTGACAAGAGACGTTTAAGCGATTCCAGCGGTCGCACAGCTGGAAAACTCTGCTGTCATTACATTAGTGATTAGTGTACCTCTCCACCAGTACTTCTGGGAGATGATTTCCCATGTTTGCTGCTGGTTGAGGTGTTCCCCTCCGGACGTGATGTGCGCCTCCGTGATGAGTTCCTTCCGTCTCTCGGCCTGCAGCACCACTTCCAGCTCCGTGAATTCATCCAGGCCTTTCTGCCGCCTCTGATAATAAAGAATCCCATTGCGCACTATGTAACAAGCAGCTGCTTTCCGGATCTTTCTCTTGGTGTTGCCGTGCGTGCCCGGTGCGTAAGGCTCACGTTCATCAGTCAAGTAGCGCTGGATGGCTAAGTAACTCTCCTCGCTCGACATAACCCCGATTAATGAAGCTCACTCAACAGAAACGAGACACATCCACCAGCGAGCGCTATTCTCGAGCGTAGAATTCAGCAAGGTATTTTTTCAGCCCGTTTCCACTTCCATAGATGACACGGAAAAGTATCGAGTGTGATATTTCTGAAATGTTTTCCAAGGGGGAACGTCAGTTCTTGACCGTGTGGGGTGGACTTGCCTGAACAGACAAAATGGCTGCTGCACAACCGGATGTTGCGTTTGAAATGGCGGAAGCGGCGATTAGCACTTCACCTGTAGGGCAGTCACGGTAACAGCAGAGGGCGCTGTTTACCAGCGTTCCGCGTTTATTATGATTGTATTGTGGGCATTTGTAGCCATCCAAATTTAGAAAAATTGTTTAAATGCTGGGAAAAAAGGTTTGTTTGACATTTAGAATATGCTTTAATTATGTTTTAATCTTAAATTATTTAAGCCTTTTCTGTAAAGGGCTCCATACTCTGGAACATGTTACTAAATAATGAAATAAAAAAAGAACATGACATAACATGCTTTATAACGATGGTTAAGCACTGGTTTAAAATAAATCAGAGCTGTACGCATGTTTAACAAATTTTAATTAATTGTTTTAATTTTCTAATTATATGTTGCCAGGGTTGGGAGTATACTTAAATAGGTAATCAGTCTATTATTATTATTAATATTATTTATTTATTCATTCATTTTTGCAAGAAAAGCCTTTCTAGGGATTTGAGATGCAAATTGGCATATGCTATACTCTCTACATTGCATATTTTTCACATTCTTCTGGCTAGAATCATGATTTATGTACAGTCCCTATGTAAATAAACCCATTTCTAAACAAGCAAACAAACAAACAAACAAATAATGGTGTAATTTATTCAGTAACAAATAATAAATTAAAGTGTACATTTAAAAACAGAATACAGATTCCTTAGTTATCATAATTTTTTTCTTTTATTTAATAACATCAATATTTATTTATTGATTTATTGATTTATTTATCACTCTCATAGTAGACAAAAACTGTAATTTATTTGTTGTTATAGCTTACATACATACCTGATGAACCAAATGAAAATTTTTTTATTTCTCAAGTGTTATTTGAGCCGCTTTAGGTTTTCTGGGTACACAATTAATGGAGATAAACGTAAAGCATAGAAGGTAGTCTAAATTCTGTTTACAGGGTAAATAGTCATAAATACAGTTTGTAGCCTACTATGTGTAAACAGCAACATACAGTATCTAGTTTACACTAAAGTTAAACATGCTATGCAGAGACAATGTAAATAAAAGTAACATGTTATTTGTACTCTGAGTAAATTATCTTAAAAGTAGTGGACGGTTAGCAAAAAATAGCCTTTTCCAGCACATTTGGGTATTTGCATTTGATGTAAATAGACGTTACCAAAATTTGAATCTTTTTCATCTGTGTAATAACCTTACAGGTGGTTGCATTGATCGAAGGTCTAACTTCCCTTGACATTGATTGTGAAATGTGTTTTATTCTGCATGCTGGAACACCGTCTGAAAGAGATAACTGAAAAGCCAGCACCTCTGTAGCGGGTTGCCAGGCAACCAAAATGACTCATCACCTACTCCTCTGTGAAGGCTTGTTAGCAGCATCAGTTTGTCCACAGCCCATTCGTCTGTCCTTATCACTGATGCATTCCTTCCACTGAGAAGTCCCATTTAGTCCCCTGCACACTTCTGACCTGCTGAACTGATAAAGTCATGATTGAAACACACACACACACACACGTACATTTGACATGAATCATGTAACAGTAAATAAAAATAAAATTATGAAAATAACATTATCTATCTATGTACCTATTATTTAGCTTGCTAGAATACTCACGAAACAACTTGGTAACATTTTAACTACCTAGAACACCCCATAGCTCAACATATATTTTTGTAGTACATTTTGTGCCCTGCGTATGAAATATTACCATGGCACTGGAAAATGAGACAAGGCTAATCTATCACCACCAGCCTCCTGTGCACCTCTATTAAATATGCATGTTCTACATTTTTTTTTTTATCATGCTTTATTTGAAAAATAGGGTAGAAATCGTGATGTTACGGACCTTGAAAGGTCATTTCAGTAATATACAGGGCTATGAAATATAAAACGTATTTGCTGTGGATTTATAGTACTGCTGCACTGATATAAACAGTCAAACGTGGAGTGCAAATACAGAGCAGAGAGAAGTCAGAAGAAAAAGAACAGAAGTACATTATAAATGACTGACTGCTAAGTATCATCTCAAACATAAAAGATAGAAGGTAAAATAGAAAGACCGCAGAAATGACCTGGAAGTCACAGGGATGACTTTAGATGTATAATATAAACATACAATGTCACACACTTTCCTATTTGAATGGATTCAGGGATTCAGTATGTTTATGTATTGACTTATATATCAGAGATTTATGAATGTTTACACTAGCCTTTCCTAATTTACAGACATATATTTACAGCAACATTTGACTTATACTGTGGAACAAAAACACCCAAAGCCAATTCACAGCAGTTAGGTGTAATGGAAAATACTCCATGTTCTCCTTAAAACAGAGGCTGCTTTGTCACTCTGGCTGCAAATTAAAGATAATTGGCAATAATTAAGCTGGGAAAATGTTTGTCTTTCTCACACCCAATTATAGGTGTCTGTTGAAAGTGATTCTGGATTTTGATGGTAAAAAAAAAGCAAAATAATGAAAAAGTTACAAGAAAAATATGAGTTTTATTTATTTATTTTTTATAATTATATTGATTATGATAATGATAATAATAGCAGTAATAATGTGATTATTTTCTTAAATAAGCTATGACCATGTATGACCACAACAATTGTTTTTTTTTTAATCATGATCTCATGTTATTAATATTTTGTGATGTAATACTTGTATGCTTACTGTAGGGGAAAAACTTGTGTTCTTTTATACAGCTGCTGGACAGCTAGAGCAAAATTCATCATACCATATTGATGCACTGTGGGTAATAGCAATGTAGCAACGTTAAAGGTCAAGTGTATCACTTTTATTTAAAAATAAAATACTTTCTCTTATCCCAGCTTTAAGAGAACTGTTTAAAAAGACTGGCTGTTTTTGTAATACCTTTTTGCTTTTTGTTAGTGGCGTGGAAATTATACACTTTACCTTTAAATTAGCCAAAGCCACAACACTTTTTGTTTGTTTGTGAAGTGAAGTGGCTTGCAATAAATACCGAGTAAGTGACTAACACTTCCTTTCACTGGAATGAACTGGTTTGCTGGGAACAGGCTCAGTCCTTTATATTTCCTCAGCTATAGCCAAATACAGGCATAAGATACCAGAGATAGAGCTGCTCTGAACACAACTTAAAGACTGAGTACTGACAGGGATGAATGAATGGATTTAGACATGGGACAAGGTAGAGATAAAACAAAAAAAACAAAACAAAAAAAAAAACCACATGCCTGAAACCCTGGATAAAGGACAATGTAGAAGAAGAAGGGGAGTGAAGGAAAACAGAGAAAGGGAAAACCAAATCTGTGCCACAGATGAAAATGTTATTGGTTAGAAGTTGCTCTTTCATAGCTTAGAAGACTGAATGGAGTTCAATTTCATTTAAAGGGATAGTTCACACAAAAATCACAAATTCCATCCTCATGTCATTCCAAACCTGTATGATAATTCTTTCTTCTCAAAAGTGTGTTTTTCTATACAGTGAAAGGTGTGTAAACAATAACAAATATTTTCTTTTTTTTTTTGGTGAACTACCCACTGACTATCAACTTTGTCTCAGGTTCCTTATTAAAAAGACACAACATAAACTAGGAGACACATATGAGATTACCCATAAGCAAAAGTCTCATTGCTACAAGAGATCTCATTTCGTCACATTTCTTTCCAATGGGATCAAGTCTGGCTGAGCAGACATAGTTTTCCATCAGGGGTCACCTGGGAGAGAGAGAGAGAGAGAGAGAGAGCATCTGCTTAGATTTTTCTCTCTGTAATCAGAGAACCTATTTATAAGACATGCATGTATTCTCTCTGGGCAGACAAGGAGAGAGTGGAAGAGTACGACATGGACTATTATGTCATTCAGGGACATAGATAAATGTACTGTATGTAGCGGTTTAAGTTTGCTTGAATATGTGTCTGTGTTTGCTCTTGCGTTCAGAACATCACATACTGATAAACCCTGTTCACAAGGGTACAAAAATGGTACATATTAATACCTTTTGAAAGAGTTACACTTTTTCTTACAGTATGTGTACTTACCCAAGAAAGTGCTGTAGTATAAGGTAACAACACGGTTAAGCTTAGATTAGTTCAGGGTAAGTACCTAGTTATTACCAAGTTATTGTAATCGCTATATAAGTACATATATGTCCTCACGGAAGAGGACTGTAAAATAAAGTGCAATCAACATGTGCTAAATCCAGAATATTCCTTTATTTCTGGGTACAATAGATGATAATTTGGTTTTTGTTTTCCTGTGGGGAAGTAAAAGGATATGAGGTTTCCGTGAGGTCACAAAGGAAGACAAACTGTTTAAACAGTTTCAGAGGAAGTACAGTCTTGAATCAACACATCCAACCCTGATGATCTCCAGAAGTTCATGATAATGTGTACCCAGCTTATAAAGGGTAGGCTTTTTAAGTATGCAGTTGATTTCTTGAATAGGATAAAAGCTGACAAAGCAGAAAGCTGCTCCACTACTTCACAACATCATCTGTCTCTCTCAGACTAACATACATTTAAAGAGTTATAAGAGTGCAAAAATGTTGAGAATGCATGTGAATATGTTTTGAGTATTAATGTCCAACTCATGGATGAATCACCCTGTTCAAACTGTGTCCAGGAGAGGACGATGTATGCTACAAGGTGACTTTCTGTACTGCTGGAAAAATCCCAGAGGCACTAGGAGTTTACGAGCCTGAAAGTAACCTTGAAAGACCAGCAAGACCTCCTGAAAGCATGTTTATGATATTCAACCTATACAAGTGACTAATCACAAACTAATCATTAACACTAATAACTAGTTTTTGATCTTTGCATTAAAAATCTGCTCATGTGTAACCTAAAACTTCTGCAATAAAACTAAAGATGTATATAGCTAATAGAACTAACACAGACACATGGACTCTGTTAATGGGATCTGTTGGTGGTGGTTTGGTCAGGAATAATTTATGTTGCTTTGGGAAACAGGGAGAGTTGATAAGAGAACAGGGATGAGTTTAGTTTAACAACATGCTGGGAAAATGGAGATGCTGTCTTTCCATGGGCTCATAGCCAAAGCATAGGATTAGTAACACCCTGAAATTCCCCCACACCCCCCTACGCGAGCCAGTCATGGACTCCCATGCTTTGAGAGTGGAGATTTAATAAAGTGTTGCAGGATCAAAATACTGCCACTAGTTTCCATTGACTTCACTGTCTCTCACACTGAATATACAGGTTTTGTCAACCTGGAGACCCCAAACAGAACTTAAAAATAATAAAATAAGGTATAATACAAAATAAATAGCATATTATTATTATTCAAGAGTTTGAGGCCGGTATGTTCTTTTTTTTTTAAGAATGTGATACATTTATTTAACAAGGATGCATTGTATCAAAAGTAAAAGGGCATTTATAATGTTACAAAAGATTTCTTCAGATAAATGTTGTTCTTTTGAACTTCATATTCATCGAAACAATTCTAGGAAAAATGTATCATAGCTTAGTAATGTTTCTTGAGCCTTAAATCAGCATATTAGAATGATTTCTGAAGGATTATGTGGTACTAAACTGGAAAGAAATTCAACATTGCCATCACAGGAATAAATAACATATTCAAATAAAAATGGTTATTTTAAAATGTAATAATATTGCACAATATTACTGTTTTACTGATTTATTGATTTTACAGATATTTGAAAAGTTTGAACAGTAGTGTATGTCTTTAAAATGTATATTATTGGGTAGAAAAATATATTTGGTAGAAAATATTTGCTGGATAAAGACGTGCTGTTAACTTAATATATAGTAATAATTCCCAGAAAATATTTTAATTATTTGCTTTGGCTTTAGTAATGACAACATAAAAGACATTTAATTGTATGTTGTCTTTATAATATAATGTATAAATACAAACTTACAATTACTAGAATATCACATCCACCCTAAAATGAATGAATTAATGAATGAATGAATAAATGAATACATTTTTAATTAAACAACATAAATAAATCACCGTCTTCTCTAGTTATTTTCTAAACTGGGGTAATAAAGATTTATTTTTGGGGCCCGTCACAGCGTCTCAATTGCTTGTGCCATCAAAGGCTGTAAAACTGTGATTCATGCACTTCAATCTAGCAACCATGCAGTCACTACTACACAATGCGGCCCCTAATAATAAGCCCTTTGTCAGCTGACTCTCAAATCACACTGAGAGCAAACAGGCGGTACTGGTTCATCTTATAACTCGGGGCCTCTCTGTTTCCCAGAATGCACCAGCAGGCTGCTTCCCAAAGGACCACAATAGATGTGACCTAATGCTGACTGTGCTTAGATAGATGTGATGCGAATAAAACATTCACAAACCACTCATTTAGAAAACAAGCTATTGATATGCAAAGCTCTGTCAGAGGCTGAAATCAGCATACTTTGTGTGTTCTGTTCCCTTTAAAACATCGTAACTAGGCTGCAATAAAATTTAAATATGCTGTTCACGGAAAATAACCCTAAGAATACAATTCCTGGAGACTCCCTACTAGGAATTATGAAAAGAAATGTGGACGGATTTCTTAGAAATGGTTCATTCACCTGTAGCTCTGCCTATTTTTGTGAACACGCACCTTGAAGTACAGAACGTTTCTTCAAGTCATTGAACTTTGTCAAGGTCTTAGCTCACTGATGTGACAAAAATATGACATTTCGAGCGATTTAAAGAAAAAATGAGCACAGTAAGGAGAAAAATGACAAGAGCAAAGATCAGAAACACTGATTCTTCTGTAAATTTAAAATTTGACCTTGAAACGTAAAGGTCACTGCGTGGTGTGTTCTTGTGTACTCAGCATGTATCTTTGCGTTGTTGTACAGGTATGAGCGTAAGGCAATGAAAACTTGATGACAGCTTGGAAATGAGACATTATCAGGCAGGATTCTGGCTTTCACCTTTCCTGTACTACTGACTTGTCTTGTGACTGGACACAAAGAACAATGAAGTAAGGAGGTGAGTAGAGGAAAGGGGGAGGACGGAAAAGAGGAAAGAGGAGGGAACAGGCAGGTCGTGGAGTATGTAAGGTCAGCAGAGTCAGGTTTCCTGGTTGAGCTGAAATCTGCTTTATAACCATTAACGCTAGTGACTCAGGCATCCAGTTTGCTCCCACTGTTAACCACAGAGGTTACCAAAGAGGTCAAAAAGGTCAATTCCCAGGGCCCAGCCGATCTCAATAATGCTATTTTTTCTTTCTTTCTTTCTTTTCTCGGATTGAAACATTAGCACTGTCCAGGCAGAGGTTGTTGTCAAATCTTTGGAGTGGAAGCCAGCCACTTACACTTTAACAGTCTGTGTGTTTATGCAAGTGTTCACACACTGAAGTGGTTAGGGGTGTAGTATTTTTAAGGTAACCTAGACCCTCAGAATTGTAAGAAGATATACATACTCCTGCAGACGGAATGGGATGGTGGTATTTTCACTGACTTGTACCACAGTAGGAGTTTGGAAAGGTCCTGTTTTCCCTTTAATCGTTTAGATCTAATCTGAATCTTTTTGTCTTGGTGAACAACAGAGGAAAAGAGGAAGGATCCACCTGTGCTCAGTTAGCGGATGAGGTTAAAACATGCAGGGTTACTTTAAAGGGATAGTTCACATTCGATCATTGTTTGCTTACCCTCATGGCATTACGTAAAAAACATATTAAAAGAAGTTATGCTTTTTATAGCTCTGTAAAAGGTATTCTGTTAAATTTACGGTAAAAAAAAATGGAAGTGTGGTTGCCCGAAATTCACCGTAAAATATTTCAACTTGAAAAATTTTCAAGTCTTACGGAATGGAATATTAGTGCCTGTAAATTTTACAGCTAATAACCGTATATTTATTAAGTGATAGTAATATCTACTTCAAGTAACAATATCATTAACATCTATTGATAGCCACCATAATAATGCAAGAGGTAAAACAGAAAGCCACTTTATGAATCATTGTACGTTCATCATAACTGTCAATAAATCATAGACAATAATCATATATAGACGTGCGCAAGGGCATGCAAACAAAGACATAACAATATGTGATTTATCACACAGGAACTTCTGGGAATGTCTTTTTAGAATTTTTCACTGTAAATTGTATTGTCATTCATAGTTGTTACCTGCAAAAATAAAAAATAAATGTGACAGTATTTTAAAGTAAAATTACATGTGACATTTTATGTCTATTTGCTGTATAGTTTTGGCTTAACTTACTGTACAGTTCACAGGATTATACTGTAACATTTTTATAGTCTTCAAGAACTTATGTGTTTATTTGCATCCAGAGGTATCTGAATGTTTTTTCAGCAATAATATTTAAATATTCACCTATGTTTCAGGGTTTTTTAAAATGATTGTTTTGGTTTATGGCATAATAAAAAGACAGACGGAAAATTCGTTTCTCTGTTTTTTTGTATTTTTTTAAATTCCTTTTAGAACCTTCATTTCAATTTACAGTACACAAAAGCAAATACACTAAATGTTAGCCTAACTTCTTCTGAAACATACTATTGGCTAAATCTGTTTGTCTTGAGTAAACCCTCTCAGTCGCCATTTTTTAAAGAGCTTTCAACGGATTTAGCATCTGTCTATTTTCTCCTGCTCTTAAATGTGGCGTCTCATCGTATTTATCCCATAATTACAGCTGAGCGCAGGTTCCAAAAACCCATCACAACGCTAACAAAGTTTTATTCTCGTTCCTGCAAACAACCATAATTACAACATTGCCATTCAAGCAGAATTTGGATATTGATAATGCATGTATGTAAGCCTGCATAATTAAAACTCACAAGAAAACAGCAGAGCAGCTGAATGAACGTGTGGCCTGACCCGCTGAACCCTCTGCAGTGGTCAGTTTCAGTGGAAGTGCACAGTAAGTCAAGGACAGTGTCGGCTGTCCCCAAAGAGAAGACTTGACTTGGGTACAGCCATGTCATTTTGTGATGCTTGGCTCCATGCCTCAAGCCGGCAGCTGCCATAAATAAACAGTGTTGAGAGCCACTGGCTTACACCCAACCACATCTATACTGCAGGGGAGCAGAAATACTACTAGACAGAATCTGGTTCTGGAGGCATTGACCCTCTCCTTAACCCCATTCAAAAAGTGTTTAACCAAAATGGATGAGAAATACTAAGTAAGAGCAAAAAGAAAAGAAAAAAACATATTCAGGTGCAACTCAAAAAATAAGAATATCATGAAAAAGTTCATTTTTTCTGTAACTTATTTTAAAAAGTGAAATTTTCATATATTCTAGATTCATTACTAAAACATTTCAATTTTTTTTTTTTTTTGATTAGTTTTGAAAGTCAAAAATCCAGTATCTCAAAATATTAGAATATT